>VXBZ01009836.1:481302-520091 GCA_013399135.1 Heliornis fulica
CCCCGAAATACCACAGAAATACCACAGAATACCATCACTGCAGCAGCATGGCCCAGGCATGGCCACCTTCAGCACTGAAAGAGACAACATGCCCTGGAAACCCTGAGAGAAAGCAAAATGAAAGGGGACAGGGATTTATGGAGTGGGGATGGACAAATGAAGGGGAAGGTTCAGCTGTTGTGTGAATGGGGAAGAAAAGAGCAAGGTAGTGGAGGGAATAGCAGAAGACTCGGGTCTGTGCTGTTTAGGAAAAGGAAGGAGAATCAGGCCTAGAAAGCATTTCAGGCCAGTTTCATGCAGGCTTTATACGGACTTTATTATGGGCACAGCCCATTTTAATAGATCATTCTTGCCTACCACTTTATTTCCATCCGTAAGGCTACCCTGCACAGGCAAGCCCTGGAGAAAAGAGCAAGGAATGCAGAGACAGAGGAGAATGATTTTCAGCTGAGAAAGCATAATTGTCCTCGTCTTCCAATATTTTTCTTGGTACTGCCTGTGCACTGTTGTGTTACTATAAAGCTGCACAGGACAAGAAGCTTTGGCAAAACAATGTGGCTGTGGAGAAACAGCAAGGGACAGTTCCATCAAAAATGATGGTCGCCAGCTGTGCTGCAAGAGAACCCAAGCCATTTTCTACTCTTACCTTTTCTGCTTCCATTATCTCCAAGTTGAACTTTTCTTTTTTCTTTTCTTCAATAAAGAATTTATCATTAGAAAACAGACTAGCCAGCAAAACACTGTGGTCATTTTTTAAGCAAGAAGCTAAATCTTTTCCCAACACAATAAGTGTCCTAAATCTGAACAACAATTCACTCTTCTCTTACAGTATCTATAAATGCACATTATTAGTAGTAGTATTAGTATTATCCTTTCCTGTGATTGCTCCTTTACCTCCTGGTTATGGGCAGGTGATTTTAGGTAATATTTAAAATACAATGAAGAAGAGTCCAGCCCAGCTTTCCAGTCTCAGGTCTGCAAGCACAAGATAGTGGTTTGTGTGCTTATCTGAACTGAAGCTTGCTTTGCAGCCTTGAAGGTTTCCACCATCAGTCTCCTAATTCAGTATGTCCTCATCCATCAGCTATTTCCCCACTGCGATGGGCTGAATTTTTGCTTTCAAAACAAGTGAGGAGAAAGAAGAAATTATTTTAAACACTGGAATGGGAACAAACAAGTCACGAGTGCATTCTCACGACGCAAGAGACAAGGCGAACTAATGCTTAAGATCAAGCAACACAAAGCTATAGAATGAAAGGTCATTGCAGCAACTTCAGGCTAGCTGAAGAGACCAGAGAGTTTCCACAAGGAAAGTTCTTGGATCACATGAACCTAGCACTGGTGGTGGAACACATTTACCTCTTCTCCACCTCACCTATTCCAGATTAAACACAGATCATCAGTGATCCAGGCTATTCCCTCTCTCATCAGAGGTCCAGGTGAAGTGATGCAATCACCCCAATCCCTTTTCAAGGTGTCAGCACCAAAACAAGGACCAGGTGCTTCCTTGTAGGTCTGAAACAGTGCAATCACCTTCTGCCCTGCCCCACAGTTGTGGGACTTGCTCCTCTGAGAGAAGCTAGCGTAGGGGTTATTGGACCCCCTCCACCATCACCCAGCCCCAACAAAATGACTGCTCCAGCTAATGCTATTTGGCATCGCTGCTGGCACATATGTCAGACTAAAGGGACTGAACTTGCTGTGACAAGACTCTCCCTCAGCAAAGTGGTCTCTTCACAGCTCAAGTGAGGCACATCATGTGTCTGTGCTTCACTGTTTTCCTGGCACTAAACCCAGATGGCAGTGTGCACACAGATCATCTGGTCATTGTCTTCTGATGCCAAATTAGGCAGAGATTAAATATTACACTTTGTAACAGGTGGGATTAGTGACAGGAGCACCAAGGAGAGAAACAGCAAAAACATAAACAAGTTCCTATATACTTATTTTTCAGAGGAAAAGGGAAAAATACAGGGAAAGTAAATAGATATATACATTACCTACAAAATCTAATTAAATGCAATATTAAAGAGCATGAGTAATCAGTGGGGACACATAAAACTATCCCACCAGCATTTTGCTACACCCTGCAGCAGTGGGTGAGGTAACTTGTCCTCAGGCAGTTCCTCCTTCCCCACTGACTATAAAGATGCTTAGACCTCCAGCTGGCAGGTAGCAAACTACTGAATGCATATGAACAGTGATGAAGCAAGCTTATGATGTACATTATACTTTTTTTTCTATGTATGCAGGAGAAAAGGAAATCTAGGCTTGAAATCATCTTCTTTTTTTTTTCTTTTATTTTTTGCCTGCCCTTTCATGTCTCAATTTATCAGCTTCACTGTATATTTTAAAGCCCTTTTTAAATATGGACCCAAATTTCCTCACAGACACACTTATTAAGCTCTCACTGAAGGTGAAACAGAATTTTACATGCCGCTCCTGGGAAGGTGGTTTCACAGAAGGTTTTTGGGGTTGGTTTTTGGTTTGGTTTTTTTTGCTATAGCCTCCAGAGAAGACAGGCTTATCTATCACCCCAACGTGTTAGTGGTTTGTAATTCTTTATGTTTGCATTGGTGCTACTGATCACAAATGCACAGGGAGCATAATGAAGCTCTAAGTGCAGGTCCAAACCTGTGAAATACTGAGCAAGTTCAATCACAGCTGACTGCTGTGGGCGTTGAGGGGATGCTGAAAGAAACAATGCATGTTTGCAGGATCAAACCCCAGCCACACAACTCATCTGCATAGAACATGTCTAAGAGCCACTATAAGCAAAGCCTCTGCCAAGGCCCTCTTGGAAAATAGATTGTTTAAGGACTTACCAGGCTGAATTCAATATTCTTAGTAGAATAGCAATGTATTTACTCTCTACCATATTTTAATTCAATTAAATAAATATTATCCATTAAAGATTACACACCTGTGAATCAGAAGCTATAAAAGTCAGCCTTTTCAATTTATCTCTAAAAGAAACCTTGGCCTTCCTTAAAACTGATGATCTTTGTACATGACCTGCTTCTCCTGTCTGTAAAACTACCAAAAAAAGGGAATTTGCTGAAAGACAGGTCTCCATTCATAAGGCTTCCACCTTTGAGCTCCCCATGGGCTGCCTACCTGCTAGAAAGTCCTTCAGAAGCGAGCCAGTGGGGTACACAGAGCAGTTGCGGGAGATGCTGTCTTACCAAGGAGAGACTAGAGATAGGTAGAAAGAAAAATCTTTTCCAAGTTCAATAGGCCAAATTTCTCTTTGAATTACAGCAGTGTAAATCTGATCTAATCCTGCCAAAGGCAATGGGGCTATGCTGGATTTACACCGCGGGAATCTGAAATCAGAACTTGGCCTGCCACGTTCAAAGTCACAAGGACCTTTTCCCAGTGCTTAGGAGGTCTGGCTTCAGTAACACTTGCGATTGTTCAAAGAGGGTGTAAAATGCCACCGTAAGTGTGAAATCCAGCACTCAAGTAATGCTTCAGACCTCTTTTGCACAGACATAGAAAAACCATGCAACACAGCAGGCTGGAGTGCACTGAGGTGCAGCCTCACTGTCCTCCAAAACAGAAAAGCTTTGTAGCGAGTGCAGTGGGGCCAAATGACATTAGCATATGTGCAAATATTCAAGGAGAGAGAGAAAAACAAGGCCTGTGACTATTTTATTCAGTGACTACTTTAGTTCAAAGATTGATATGAGAAAATAGCACTACATAACTCTGTGGTATTGGCAACTGAACAGTCAGTCAGTTTGTGATTAAATTATTACCATTTACTCACCTATGATAATCTGAACTGGATTATTTATTTACAAGGTAAATAAACCAGAAAGTGCCTGGATTTCTCAGCCCACTAGATGTCTTTCTGAGGAAAAGCTGCCACAGTGGCCAGCTTAATTCTCGCTCTTCATTCAATTAGATTCAACTCTGCCTAGTTAAATGTCTCAGATTCACTTATGAGTGACTTGCAGAAGAAAAAAGCTGTCAGCCTTTGTGTCCCTGTTCACTTCTTTGTGATGCACGAGTGGGGGTGCAGCTCTCTACAACTCTCACCCCTAAGCTGAGAGTTATCAGCTGGTCAAAGATGTGGTTCCCTCTGCATCTTGCCCTGTTCAAAACCACGGGTGGGAAGGCTTGTTTATGCAGTAGTTCCCCAGAAGGCTGTCTGGGGCCTGGGAAAACAGTGAAACGTCAGTGATGTGAGGGAATAAAGTAGTGCAGTGGAAAAAAGAAAAACTTAGCTGGACTGGTTCAGACTGGTTAGTTGCTTTAGCTAACAACTATTTAACTTCAGGAGCTAATGAACACTTCCGAGGTAGGATGACTTTATTAAAGATTCAATTATTTTTCAATTAAGATGTAAGAGCTGTATTAAACGTCCCTGAAAATACCACAATGTCCTCCAGCTGCATGCAGGAAAAACCCACGCTAGCATCCTTGGCTGATCTAAGGTAAAACACAGGCAAAAATAAAAACTTTTTTAAAAAATCACAATTGTCAGGGGCTCTTTACCCTTCCTAAGGAAGAAGAAAAGGGCTGATTCTTTTCCAGATCTCTTCTACCTGCACCTTTCCCTCCTCAGTTTTTCTCTGTTGCAGATAATTCCACATGATTAATAGGCTCTTCTCAGTGGTGCTACACACAGTTAGCTCTTTTAATCTCTCTCTGAATCTGAGACTCTCTAATCCCCCAACCCTTCAGTCCCATGAGACTGCACCTGAAGATCACAGAATAAGATATTTCTTTTTGGTTTAAGTTTCAATCTATGTGTCTGTGATAGAAGGAAGCTCAAAATTACCTTATCTGCCATGATCATAGAGGAGCCTCCATGGATGCCCAAGATGGGAGTGAGGGTCTGTGCAGAGATGAAGTCCAGGATCTGGGCAATGGCTTCCTGGTCTGTGTCATCAGCGAATACCACCCCTTGGATCTTCCGGTCTGACATGAGGTCACAGATGCGGGTAATGATGCTCTTGGGATCAGTCTCATTCATGGCCACCAGCTCCACACGAGGCACCACTGATAGGTGGTGGAAGTCATCTTTCTCGTGGGCATCTTTGATGGCCACTTCGTCTGAGGTCCCCACCAGGATGACCGCAATGCCAATGCTCGGGTGGCTTTTCTGGGCATGGGCCCCGCTCCCTGTTGTCGCGAGGACTGCCAGCACCAGCCAAAACCTTGGAGAGTAGCACTCCACCCTGGGCCTCATCTTTAGCTCTTACACTCCCTAAACAAGGAAGAAAAAAGAAAAAAAAAAGAAAAAAAAAAAGGGGGGGGGGCGAGAAAGAGAAAAGGAAAGAGATTATTGACAAGTGAATCATGCATTTAGCCTTCAAGGCAGAACCACTAGCCCTCCTCCCACCAGTCCTTCTTGCCTGATGCCCAGCCCCTTGGCAACATTGAGGGCTCTGTTGAATCATGGGCAGAAGGGGGTGTCAAACCAGTCCAGCCTCTCCTTCAGAGTTTGGAGTCACTTCAGAGAACAGCTGTCAGCAGAAGATGAGATCATGTCACTCTGAGGCCCAAGTCAAAAGTGATAGAGAATTGTCCTTTGGCAGTTGATTGGCTGTCTTTGTAAAACTAATTGCTTATGTCAAGCCCATGTCTAAGTGCTCACCATCAACACAAAGGAGTTACTGGTGCTGGTGATCAGTTTGGCATTCTGCTGGAGGTGCAGCCAAGGAGGCTGAAGGGACTGGGCAGTTACGGACTGCCTTTATGTTTTCTCTGCACATCGGATCTATATGTATGTGTAAGTGTGTATCCATTTCATACAACATGCCTACCACCAGGACACGCACAGGTCCCATCTGTAGTACAGCCAGCCATATGCCTTCCACACATACAAGGTTCATTTCTTTCTAAACATCCAGGAACACAAAATTTCCTGGTAGTCGTGGCCAGGACTGGATCAGTGCAGTGGGGAAGACATTCCCTTCAAGCCCATATGATAGCTTGTTTTGGCCAAAAGCAGACACTCAGCTACCATGGCCAGGGATGTTACACGGATCTTTTCCCGGAACACTTCATTTTGTAATCTTAACAGCAGAAGTGGAAAAACCCGATGAGGTCATCTCTCCAGCCCCTGCCTGAGCAGGACTGTTCCCTGCAGGACTGCTCGTGGCCGTTTCTTTATTCAGTCTCATTTTAATAATAATTCACATTTCCAAAGCACTTTTCATCCTCATGGCGCTTTACAAACACTAGTGAATTAATCCTTGCAGCACCTATGCAGTGTAAATATCAGAACTCACCCTGGTCTGGTGTCAAACACAGAGCAGTGTCCCCACTGTACCCCCACCACCCCTGAGGTAGGCAGCACTGCTCGGTCTCCCTGCCCAGGGCCATGCTGCTGTCCCAAGAGGATTTCAGGCATTTCAAACTAAAGAAGATTTCCCCTCAGCACACAAGGTCCTGCTCAGCTAGCCATGCCCATAACTCTTCTTTTCGGCAGTCAGGCACACATGGAATAAATACACCAACACTGTGCTTCTTTGCACTACACCCCTCATCTTGGGGGTCTGTCAGCGAGACCCTTGCACATTGTCCACTGACACACATGCTTCTATCAAGTGAGCAGAAAGGTATGGCAGCAGGGACTCAGCTGGCAAGATGTTGGGAAAGCTGGAAGACCCCTCACTGGCACCAGCCACCCATAGGGAAAGGGCACAAGAGGCCTCAGCTTGCCCTGCCCAGGAGAACACATAGGCACAGCACCTGCTCCTCTTGTCGTTCTAAGCAGAGAGAATGTATCCTGCATTGATATTACCGGATAAATAAGCAGATAATAAAATAGATAATAAATATGCACCGGAGGAACCAAATCCACTTAGGAGGCTGAAAGGGACCGCGGGTGTGAAGTGCCAATCGATTCTAAACTCTCTGATGGATCCACTTTCTGAGAGATGCTCACAAGGAGAACCAAGAGACTTTGAGAGTTTGGCAAAATGAACAGCTAACTTCATTCCGGCAGGACTGTTATCCTCCAATTACGAGTCACTAAATTAGATTCCTTCACAGTGAAATGCAGTCCCCACTCCTGCAATGCTTTATTAACTTTAATGCACTCTATACGCTCTCTGTCTCTCACTCTCTTGCTCACTCACTTTAATGCTATATTTGTTCTCTTTAAAATATGTCTCCTGCGATCCTTCTGCATAGTCTCACACAGTATATTACGCTTGGTTAGGCAATAGCTAGCTGTGATGCCCAGGGAGCAAAGTGTAGGCTTTTCCACCCCCTCTCCCACTAGGACTACTTTACAGGGCCTTCCAACACAGGACTTGGATAGCAGTGATGCCTTCATGCCCAAGAACAGAATTTTACCACTGCAAAAAATGCCAGCCAAGAAACCCATTCCTTTCTCTTCACCTACATCAAAGCAAATAAATCTCAAGCATCTACCTCCAAGCAGCAGAAGAGTCCAGATCCTGAAGAGCACATGGATGCTAATCTGCTGGGTGTCTAGCTATAGGATGTGGCCACTAGGCAGATTATTTCCATTCAGCACAAGGTGATGGAGCTCCCAGAACAGTGCTAGATCCTCTGGCTTTGGCCAGATATGCAGGGAGCAGACAGGACTAGCAAGAGGCCAATGTGAAGGTTGTCAGTGCCTCCACAGCCAACCTGGTATCTCCAATTTTGATCCTCAGACATAATCCACCTCTAGATCAGACAGAGAAATGTCTGAATGAACCTAAGGGTGGCCTGTGTCGTACCACTCAAGATAGCTCTCCTTCTGACTCTCGCTCACAAGTAACATCATGCTTGTGATGTGTTTCAGGTGCTCTAAGGGTGATTTTACTTCTGAGGAAGTAAAGAAATCATGTCCAGGATGGGCTCATTCATACAATGCAACCCAAGGATGCAATAAGGTATGGGAGTGCTGATAAATCACACCCAAACCAAAGATGAGTGGTGGTCTCCACCATGCAGTTCCTGCAAGGCACCAACAAGTTCACAGTACAGAGATGAGCTGCTCAAAGACTGCAAAAGGGGTGCTCACAGTGTTACAGTCCCTTTGGTACTGTCCTTGGGGCTGACTTCTGATCACAAGAAATAGCCACTGTCCACACTTCTGCTCACATGCTCACAAGTGCTGGCTGTTGGAGAAAGGGACAAGCACCTTGAACACAAGTTGGTGTTCAAGCACCAACCCCATCTCTCTTTCCTCCTCTGGTCTGGATCACTACAAGCCCCATTTGAATGTGGGCTAGTAGAGGAGAGGCAGAGGTGAACCAGCAGACTTATTACCAGAATAATGTCCCCCCAGAACTATGGTTAAAATGGGTTTTTGCAAACACAGCAGCAAGTTTCATCCATTGATTTATACACTGTTCAAATGCAGAAGTTTGAGGCAACCAATCAAGGAAGTGCTGGAGGCAGTGTATGGACCTCTTTCTCCTGAGGGATGTGCTTGTTTCCAGTGGAGAAATGGAGAAATTCACACATGGAGAAATTCACAAGCACCTGACAAGGCTGCAGTTGTAAAACAGGGCATTTGCCCTTAGCTGTTCCAAGTAACTTTAATATTGCCAGAGTCTAAACTCACTGGTTAAGAACAATTTTTAAAATGTGCCAGTATAATATATTACAAAGTATTTTACATGAGCTAGTTTTTCCCTTGGTGATGTGGAGTGACACAGTGTTTGGCATCTTTTGGTATGGCAAAACCATAAAAAACAATTTAGCAAATCCCAAACTCCAGTCTGAAAAGTAAAATCCCGAATGCATTACTCCACAATATTATATAGTCCCTTACTCCCTAGAAAATAGTATATGACAGGGACATTAGACAATGTGGTTTTACAGACATATCTATATTTAGGTATAAAACATGCCTGTAAAACCATTATACCTCTATAATCTCATTTTACTAAACAATAAAATATATACACCATTGTATAGGAATGCAGCATCTACTTAGTGCTGCAGAGCAATGTTACACAATCACTGTTAAAATGGGAAGGGAAAGCTAACTTCTCCAATTGAAAATGCAAGAGGAATGTAGGTAGTCAGACAGTAATTATTCAGATTGGAATTTGGCCAGGACCAAAGGTTAGCTTGCTTAAAAATATCATGAGATCCTTATTTGACACTACATTTTTATGTGGATCAGATCTAAGATAAGTATTAATAGAAAATTATTAGGCTGCCCAGGCAAAATACAGCTCAGCATTTAGACACATTTCTGGACGATATTTCAAACTACAGAAAGTACACAAATAGGTCACTGTGCATTCAACCAGGCTAACTGTAAATAAAGTACTGCTCAGGCAATGTACAGCAAAGCTGGGCAATCTTCTGGTGAGATAAACTGAGGCAGAATGTGGGCTGGTCCCAGGAGTCTGGGGGCAGTTGTGTCATGAGCCAATTCTGCTACGACTGTGGCAGCTGGGCAGCTTGCACAACAGCCCCTTGGGAGGGTATCTGCAGGTCCCCTAAACCCTATCTCCAAGCTCAAGAAGATGAGAGAAAAGAAGTCCTATAATAGCACAGTCCCAGACAAAAGTCTGTCTTGAAGGCATCTTTCCTAGTTCAGAGGAAGATGATGCTTGGGACAGGAGGCTGATCAGCATGCACTAGCCATCAGCAAAGGGAACTTCACAGTGACACAGGCTCTATACTGAAAGACCACCATTAGAGGATGTCAAGACATAGAATTGGAATTCAACAGCTAATTTTGCATCTGCATCAACTGCAATTCCCAGCCCTACTGTCATCCCTGGTCACTAGCCCAATTCCAGGACTCACCACCAACTTCAGTCCCACTACTACCTAGAGACAGATGTCTTGCCAACCCCAGTGCTAGCCATCAGTGTTACCATACACTTCAGTATTTGCTCATCTTTTACAGCACGTTAACTCCCACTGGCTTCATGTCTCAAGACAGTTTGGGCTATATCAGACCAGGAATCAAAAAACCAATCATTTTGCTTTTTACAGGGCAGTTGGGTGCAGGAAGAAATCCATCTCACCCATGAGATACTCTACTAGGAGAGCTGGGGGGTGCTTTGTGTCTGGTGTCCTACACACCAACCACCAGGGAATAATTAGCAAGTGCACTGGAAGAAGCTGTAGGGAAGGTAACATTGCACTAGACATGGTAGTGGGCTGTCTGGCAAAGAAATACCTGTACGTCCAGACCAAAGAACAGCACTTTTTCTGTTTTTATTGGCTGCAGAAGACTGGTGTGTATTTAATCTTTTTGTCTGCTACCTGCCTTACAGCTACAGGAGCTAAGATGGCCCATGCAAAGAAAGGGTCAGGACTGATTGCAGCCCCATAAACTGTTACTCCTAAGGACTGGGGCTTAAAGCTATAAATCACGCCATGTGATTTACATGTAAGTTTCTCAATCTCCCTGATTTTTGGCAACCAAATTTCATCTCAGGGAAACCCCAAATTCTCATGGTTACTGCCATCTCCCCAGTCCAGAAATGCTGCACATTGTATACCCCTGTAGAAGCATTCCTCATGTTCCAACACACTTTAACCATAGTCCTACCTCACCTTCATCTTCATCTCAGGCTATTTGTACGCCGACAACTCTTGCACTGCTGTTCCCCACATTACTGCTTACCATGTAGGTAACATAAGGGCCCATAAATCATCTTCTTGCTCACAGCCCTGTTGTTCCAGGAATTTTGTAAACAGAGACAAAGAAGAGGGGAATGGATCTGGGGCACGATGGATGTGTCTTGGAAGTGCCTTCACACTTCAGGTGCTGCTAAACAGAATGAATGATGCTGCAGGAAAATCTCCATACATTCAAAGTATGAAGATGCCAGACTAGTGACATCAGAAAGTGCCATGCACAGTGATGAATGCAAGAGTAATCCATCACCTGGACCAAAATGGTTTGTTATGGTGACACTGAGTAAATAACCCCCCAAGGGTATTTCACTAGTTTTGGATGAAAACTTGGTGCAGTTTAGATTATTTTATCTAGCTTTGAAGATCACCTATATCCAAAGATAGTGATAGAAACATTTCTCCAAGGCCTTTTGGGCAGGTCTTTCTACTCTATCATCACTCTCTCTCCAACATGTACCTTTGCTATGCCCATGATGTCCTACAAACTCATTTCAATCTAACTTGCAAAACCCTTCTTCTTTTTCCTTATTTGTCCCCAGTCAGCCTTTTTCTTTTAGAGAATGCATCACATACACCCAACCAAAGCCTTCAAAGCCTTTGGAGCTCTCTCATTACCTCAATGTTAGTTTTCATTCCATCAGCACTGGGAAGAAAGTAGCACATATGATTATCCCCTATTTCTTTTCTTTCAAGCCATTCTCTCTTTAGTAAAACAGGTACAAACTCCACCCTGGCTTGGGGAGTATCAGATTCATCCTATATATCACATCTTCATTCTAGCCCATCTCTGATGGTTAGTTTGCATCTGTCTATCCAAGAGGTCCATGCAAGTGTTTCCCCTTTTTCTGCCCCACACAAATGAGAAGAGCAATTCTCGCCCTGCACTTAAGGCAGTACAAAGAAAGCTTTGATCATCAATTAGACCCATATCATTCCCAAAAGATGAAGAACTATGTCTCATTATTGTAAGCTTGCCCAAGGGTAAGTTCCCAGTGTCCTTCCCACTTCTTCCCACCCACATATTTTACATATCACGGGTGATAGCTGATACAGCCTCAGCCTGTAAGCTTCTGTTGAGACCAATACCAAGTGATTCATGGAAATTACAAATTAAAATCCTCTGCTTAATAGTCTAGCCCTTCCCCCAGACACTTCAGTATTGCTGTCTATGGCATCTGCTTTATCACACTACCTGCTCTGAAGCAACTCAAACAATAGGATTACAACTGCTAGGAGATGGCTCCAAGGCTCACATTCAAAAATGTTTCCCTAAACTCTGCCTAAATTTTCCCTTTGCTCAGCTATCCTGTTACTTCAATAATATCTCCTTCATTCAGCCTAAACAATTTCTCCCTCTCGACTCACTATTTCCAGCCTGAAAAGGCTTGTAGATGGTTATCTGATCACCCCTTGGGACGTTCCTCTGCTGCAGTAGAAGTTCAGCTGCGTTCATCCCTCCTTGTAAGTTAAGTTCCCCTGGGTCCTGGGCAGGATAAGGGAGGGAGGATGAAGGTAACAGCTGGGCAAGAGAGACCAGGAACAAGTCTGACCTGCTTACCCAGGCTGGCACACACGTGCAGAGCTGCAGGAGTCAGTGTCACATACACAAAAGCCATTAAGTGAGACAGCAGGTCAGTCTGGCATTGCCCAGTGCCAACTTCTAAATGCCAGGGCATAAAGGCTTGGCACGGCCATCTCTCTCTGCAATCCTGGCAGAGAGAACCACCGTTCCCCTGCCAGGATCTCACCTCCCCCCAGCATCCCACTTGGACAAGTTTAGAGGGATGAGACAGGCTCTCCATGCCAGAGACCGAAATACCCTCACCACCTGGAGGGTTCAGTTGCCACAGCTGTCACTCCATGCATGCTCCATTTGAAACAAGGGTTTCAAAGCTTAGGAGATGTGCACCATGTCCCACTTCTGACCGCTGTCCGCCCCATCTCAGAACCGGATCCAGGTTCAGAGGGAGATCATCCAAAGCAAGGAGTATCACTTGCCCCCCAAAGGGATTTCAGCATGGCTGATAGCAGCTTTGCCTCCTGCCGTACAATACTAGGTTTAGCACACAGCAGAACACTGCACCAGAGCAACACCGATTTTGCCAATTAAATTGAACTGGAACAGTTTGGTAATCCATGCTGCAATCACTTCCTCCCTTTCTTAAATTTTCCACTTAGAGGTTACATTTCCAAGCAGGAATAACCTGCAGACTAATAACATGAACACTTTAAAGACTGTGATTTCCATAAGGTAGGGATTTAATTACCTCTGATTCCCTAGTATCCATGAGAAACATGCGTTCAACTTCACTTGGATGGATTGGGAGAAGCGTACCCTCTGCATTCCTCATTATTTGCTGTATTAATATGAGGTGGTCTATACAACTGTAATGAGCTCTGCATTTTGTGCCTTGGCAGGCTGTGATACTGAATGTTTTTTACTTCTAAGGGTGGAAGGACTTTCCCATTCCCTGGACTCTGTCAGGCACTTCACTCAGTACCTTCATCCTTTTCTTAAAGGAAAAACACAGCCCTGGCAGGCAGAGACTGCACTGTCTCCTGAAGGCAGCTGCCAAGCACCACGTCTGTGCTGAAATCCCATGGGTTACTCTAAGTATCACATCAAGACACAGTCTTAAATTCTTTGGATGCCAGATGTAAACACTGTAAAAGCCAAATCACAAAGGTTTCTTAAAACATACCACAAGTGGGAAAGAAAATATGATTTTTCATTTTTAGGCAGAAATTGTGTGATTCTTTCTTCTGTAATACCAAGAATCGCAAAAAGGGCATCTGAGCCAAAGGGAAGATAGCCTTAAACTGCATCTGCACTTAGGATACAGGTTTTCTGCCAGTCTCCTCAGATGTAATATATGACAGGAGATAAAGCTTTAAAACATAAACATGCCTTAGGAAAGGTCTTCACACATGCATGTTGCAGTCTTGCAGCCCATGCAGCAAGGGCAAGCTAGGAGAAACTCACTGCACTGTCTCTGCTCACTGTGGCACTGCTGTAGCAAACCTTGAACAGCCCTAAGCAGAGTGTCAGAACTCACCAGACCTGACCAAACCTTTGTAAAGATGTGACAGACACCAGGAATGGCAAAGAAGTCTTGATGCCTGAAACACCAAGATGTGATGGAAAGCAAAGGCACCAGTAAGTAGAGGCAGAAGGATGAAGTGAGATAGATACTATAAGCTGGTCCAGGGCAAAGCCATGGACACTGATGTGCCACAGTTTGTAAGCTGCCAGCATCCCTCGGGAGCTCTTGATTTCCACCTGTATGCAGCATTTTGGAAAATGGGGTTTAGTCACCAGCTGTCCTTGTGAAATGAGGCAGGGAATCAATCTGGAAGTGAGGAGGACCAAGAGATGTTTTTAGCATGGGCATAAAGGTATGCCACAACCATCAGAGCCGAGAGGGGTCAAAATCTTGGCTTGGTCCGGCCACTAGGAAGGATGGATATGTACTCAGAAAACTTTGTTGTGAGTGTCCTTCCTTGTAATTCCCTGTCCCTTGTCCCTTCCCTTTTCCTCACTCTGAACCTTAGTAAAGGACTTTTATGTTCCTGTTATCAGCAGTTAAAGAGGGAAAGAAAAATCTAGCTAGAAGTAGTATCAAGGGAAATCCAACGTGTGACACCAAGAAGAGTGCCATTCAAGATGTTTGGAGTTGTACATTCCATGCCCAGAAGCATACCAAAACCCACTCTTACCTTCAGAAAAATTTGATCCTTACAGTAAATACTAAAGCTTGGATGAAGCAGGAATTGATAACTGCAAATGAATACAAAGTTTTTGTGGTCTCATTTTAATTCTCATTTCTTCACACTCCTCTCACCCAATATTGTTCCCTTTTCCCACCTTTCTCTCCTCAAGTTCAATGACCAGCAAGGCATCAGCCATCAAGCCGCTGGATACAATATGCTTTCACAGTACATTAGTGCTGTGCACCAGACCATGCTGTGCCTGCGATTGTATGACAGGTCAGGGCCAATTCATCTTACCGAGACCTTCAATCAATAGAATCCAGAAGGGTTTCCCAGCTGGAGGGACCCAGCCCAGCAGCCGCTGACCTCTCCCTCCGCTCAGCATTCGATCATATTTCTAGAGTTGCAGTGATGGAAACACACACAGGCAAGGCCACATCTAGTCACTGGCTGTTGATGCTTTAGGGACAGGGATGGAAAGGTCTAATCCAGCACAAGAAAACACATTACATTTGGCTCAGCTGAATGTTATTTCCATGCTTTTTTTTTCCCTCTGCTCTGTTTTCTGCAGTCTCTCAAATTCATTCGTGCTGTCTGCTTCAGCCACCTTTACCAGAAGCTCACCTAGCTGTTCCTTTCTTTATGTGCCAACTAAGGCATACAAGCCCATGACTTCTCTCAGCCCATGTCCACCACTGGCTTCCTCAGGGTGCAGCTCAGACCCATTGAGCCACTTCTCATTTACACAGAAGTCACTATAGGTTACTTTTACAGCAGGGGAAAAAAAACAAACAACACAATAGTAGCAAGGGTAAGAACATGAAACTGCCAAAACCACACAACTGTCACAATAAAGAACACACTACCAGTAAATAAAAAACAGTACTGTGGACAAAGCATAGCCACGAGTTACTTATGCTTTAAGTTTAGTTTACACTTTTAAAACAGTGTAAGAGGGCTTAGTGTAAAAGAAAACCCAGAATTTCAATATTCTCCCATGAACTTCTGTTAAGCTACAACATACCCCCTAATCTATCACCCTTCTCATCTTTGTCCATCCATTGTTAATATCTAAGCTATTTTTTAGTCCTTCATGGATCCCACATTCATTCCATTCCTCCCTTTAAGCACAGTTACAGTTTTTGCAACATCCTTGGCACCGCCTAGCTCATTTGTATTCACACTGTTAGGTATATGGTTTTAAATCTTGAAAGCATGGAGGGAATGAACTACAAGAAGTGAAGTACTGTACTAATCCCTTGTACCACCGTATAAAATCAATAAGCATTTTTGAAAGGGTAAACACCATTGTTTTCTTCCTCATCCTTTGTCTTATTCCCCTCATCAAAAAGATGGAGATGCATCTTCTCTCTTACATAGAGTTATAAGGTTTAATTATTTATGGTATTTAAAGTACTTTTGGCTCTCAAGTGATAGAAGCTACAGGAGCTGAGATTATTATCATTGCTTTCCATTGCACTTCCCTGAAGGCAGCAATGTCTTCTTGCGAGATCATACCCAATGTTATTCACATGATCCCAAGAGAGTGTATTAAACCTGTATGTCCAAGCTCTTCAGGACAATAAATCCTAGTTTAGCTAGAAGCAGAGAAAGAGGAATTGCTGCAATACCTTAAACAGTTGTCAGTTTCCAAGCAAAATCCCCGATATTCAATATCGACTTTGCCACGTTGACTCAAACTGCAAAAATACTGCTGATCAGTAGTTTCTGATTAAACATTTTGTCAGCAAACACGTTTGTTAAGCCTATTGTCATGAAAATATCTCAACTTGTGACATATTTTCACCTCTCCAAAACAGCTTCCTTACTGTCAAGGAAGAGCGAGAGCAATGCAGAGCTTTGGAGAGCAAGGCAGAGCTGCTGTGAGCAGCCAGCCTCCAGGGTCTAGGCTGGAGCTGCAGCTCTTCTGAGCACCAGGTTCCATCCATCTGGCAACTTTAATCCAGGCCATGAAATATCCTGTTTCTTCAAGAGATCCACCCTGTGGGTCTGCCATGGATCCAGAAAGTCTGGTTCCATCAGTTCTTGGACAATGAAAGGTAAAGTTCAGTCCTGTCTTAATTCACTTGCAGAAACTCAAAACAGATCTCCCTGCCATTGGGTCTCAGCACGCTCAGACCCTGGGTTTAAACAGACCAGAGTCACCAGGCTTTTATAGCATAGCCACAAAGTCCTGGGAGGTCTGTCAATTTCCTTATAAAAAAAAGGGAGCCTGAAGACTGTGATTGTCCTGGCAGGGGACACAGTATCAGAGGTGCCAGAAATCTGGGAGTCATAGAGGAGTTCTCAGGTGGAGTTCTGAGGACCCATGTCATCAGCCACACCATGAATGAAAGTGATTCACATGTGCAAAACCTACAAGCCCTGGGAGCCAAGGGAGGATACTAATAGTTTGTCAGTCCCACCACAGTTCCCTTTTACCAATTCGTCCGAACCTGCAGTTTCCCAATATTTACAGGCAGAGGAATTTTGCCATTAAGTTCAAACTAAAATGAAGTTTCTATCTCTGAACATCCCCCTTCCTGGAAAACCTGCGTGCAGTTTGTTGCCCAGTGATCCTGTCAGACGTCACAAAGCCTGTGCCTACTGAGCATCCAAGTGAGACCTGCAGAGAATGACAAGGGGCTTTGAGGGGTGCTGGCAGCCACAGGGTAACTGTTGCCATCGACAAGTTTACAGAGAGCAATTGCTTTGCTTTAGATATTATTTTATTGACCAGAGACAGAAAAAAAAAATGAACTAGTCCTGTAGTCAAGAGAAAAGGTGGTGCAATTCACTCCAATTCAAATTCTCCTTCCAATTCATGGGTTACACTGCCATACAGCAGTACTGAAAGACTAGCGTGCCCCCACTTCAGAATTAACTATAGATTAAAATGAGGGTGTGTTTATGTATTTTAACATATATACACACACTAAATACTCTTATTTATCTGTGTATAAATATGTATTTATTGTTGTGGTTTATTGATAAATATAAAAAAAAAAAAAGTATATATATACTCCATCTCATCTTGGACCAGCAGACAGGGCTGTGTTTCTTTCAACAAGGAAATCAGGTGGAAGGTGCAGCTCTTTGCAGGATGGCCAGTTATCCCTTTCCTGCCAGACCTGAAATGCCACCTAAAGGCATTAAATCCCTGTATTTCTGAAAACAAGAAAACTCAAAACAGCCTTAGGGAAGAAAAAACAAGGGAGGAAAGGGAAAGAAAAAAAAAAAGACAACAGTCAAGTTGCATGGCTCAACATCCAGGCTGGTCCTTGTAGGACCATCAGCTTTGGAGGCAGAAACACAAGACTTGCCGTCACACACCAGGTCAGCATCTGGCACAGAGCAGCTTCTCTCCCTCCTAAGAGTTGCTTCTGGAGTGTTGGCAGAGGTACCACTGTGCCAGGAGGTGGGGGGTTAGTGGTTATGGTATCAGGGTTGTTTCCACACTGCCCTTCCTGAAGTGCTATAGAGCAGTGCTGAGATGCCAGCCCTAGTTTGTGAAGGGGTTTCAAACAACCCTGAGGTTATGGGGCCATATAACCATCCAGATAAAGCATTCAGTTAGAAACAGGCCACAGTCTTTAGCTAGGTCTCACCCTTGTTTGTCTATGACGGTACCAATACTGACATCCTGAACAGCTAAAGATTGTGCACTGTAAATATCACCTAGCCCCTAAAATGAAGTAGAGAAAGCAAACCAAGCTGTCTATGAGAACTGCCTTTCCAAAGTTTGCCTCCAGCATGCCACTTGTTCCCCTAGAGCTTCTCAGGGCTAGGATCTCTGGGATTTCCTTGTTTCTCCTTCTCATCACAGCTTTGACACCTCTCCAAGCCAGGTCCAGGGCAAAGATCTGAAGAGTCTCATGTGGTTACTAATTTCCATTAGAAAAAAAAAATAAATAAAAATCAACCCTTAGATACCATGTTGGCTTCCTGTAAAGCCTCTCTGACACAACTTCTGGCTTTGGTGCCCTTTCAGGATGACACTGTGACAGGACCTCATTTCCAAGCCAGGAGGCATTTTTACATGCAGCTGCATCGATTATACATTTATATATATCTGTTCCTAGAGGCCTTTGCATTATGTGTTTCCACTACACCTATGCCAGAGGGGTGTAAAGTCCCTCTGATCTGACATGGCAGCTTTTTAAACTCACTTTGCACAGGTGTGAACACCTCTGTGAGGCACAGGAGGGGCTCATGATCTATAAACATAGCACACATCCAGAGAGCAGCCTCTTGCCACTGTCCCAGTGATATTTGTCTCAGGAGAGAGAGAGGCAAAAACTGGAACAAACAAGACATATATGCATTATCACCTGACTACATTGCCCCCATATTGCTCTGGGATCTCCTTCCTCTTATTTGTACTTTATCTTCTGAGCCTGCAAAGCTTCCGGGACCCTAAGCCACCTCCTTGATCACATTCCTAGCACAGTCCTGTCACAGTCCTATCCAGAGGCCAGGGATGCTTCCACAAAGCTAAAAGCAATACTGGTTTATCACTACTCCATTCCTAATTAAAGAGGTCAGAGGACATATCAGACCGTGGCTGACGTCCTGGCTCTAGAGCTGAGTTGAGCTGGTGGGCAAGCTTCACAGCCCCTCTGGCTGGCCTGGAGTGTGGCTAAGGGATCATCTTCTCCAGATCCATCTGCCTTACAGCTTTACCCACTGCTGATTTTTTAATTTATTTGCAAAAAGTGATTGCCTAGAAATATACATACAAAAGAAAAAAAAATAAAGAAGGAAAATCAGGTGCCCTGACATTAGGGAAAGTACTCAGGCAGTGCACAAATTCCTCAAGGGAGGTGCTCAGACAAGAGTTACTGTCCAGATGACATCTGTAGGGAAATAAGCCACTAGATGCAGGTGAAGGGACTGGAGGGACCTTCAGAAATGAGAAGGGGTAAGGGTGGGGGAAGAGAGAAATAAAACAAGAAATTAAGCATGCTCATTTGCCCATCACTAGCCATTATGCTTTACGTAATTTACAGGTGTCTTTCACTCCTTATCTCTACTGAAGCAGCTTACTACATGGCCCAGTACCACTTCAAACTACCTGGCCTGGCATATCCCATCCCAGCAAAGTCCCAGACAAAAAGGTTTCAGTGCCTATTATGCCAGAGAGAAAAAAGAGCCCTTTTCTCTAGCCACTGTGACATGACTGTGCCCTCCACCTAAAGGCCTTCAATTTCACTCATAAGCAAAATTAATCTCATGCACAAGCACACACATCCCAGCTTTCAAAGCAATGCACCTCTCCAAACATCCCTTTGTTAGCCACCATGAGGAGATAGTCTTGTCTCCCTCACATCCTCAATCCCACAGTGCAACAGCAGTGGTGCTGTGAACAGAGGATATATGTCCTCTGCCAACAGAAGTGTGAAATAAAGAGGCTGAAGTTTCTTAGATGGCTTGAGACCTGTCACAGAAGGGAGAAAGGTCCCCTTGGAAAGCCTGGTCTCGGGACTAACCAGTGTCTGGACTGGCAGTGCAGGATCACTGGAGCGGCTGGGGCTGAGTACAAGACGTGAGACAACAGAAATGAGGAGGAGCAATCCCACAAGGTGAACATGAAGGCAGTGAGATCCACATGCTCCCTCTGGGACTGCAACAACACATTAAGGCAAGCAGCATGTTTGGAGAAATAGCAGAGGGAAAGATGCACATACCAAACAGTCAGTGGAACAGGGTAATGAAGGGTCAAACCATTGGACCACAGCTTAAAGCCAACAGCATCAAATCATTACACTCCATGTGATAAAGAACAAGCTCTGTGATAGAGAAGGCTCTGCAACATAAAGCACACAGTGCACTAGACTACCTATATAACTCACTAGCCCAGGAGATTTTACCCTCCTCGTCCCAGTTTCAGCCCTGAACGGCTGGTGCAGGTGATGGTTCTTGTTTGATGCAGCCCTTCTAAAAGGCAATAGAATCACTGAATGGTTTGGACTGGAAGTGACTTTAAAGATCATTTAGTTCTAACCATGTCACCATGGACAAGGACACCCTTCACTAAACCACCTATTTAGACATCATGCCTGAAAACTCAGATGATCATTAGACAAATGTACTTTGTACAAGTGAAGGCTGCTTTTGTCCAGCAGACTGAAGGAGGCACAGGAAAGCCTTTGACCCTTCTGAACTGCTTGCTGTGTCCCAGGAGACAATCCTTCACCAGTTATTGAAACCTCCCCAGGGTTTTTATTTAACATGCTCATCTGATTTTTGTTTTTGATGGGCCTTATCCCAGCACTGGGGATATAAGCCAGTTGTGGGGAACACAGCTGACACAGAAGTCTGCTGCAAGCCCACAACTAATGAGACAAGGACACCATGAGGATGAATGTGATCATACTTCCAGCTGAACAGCTCAGCCTACATCTGCTTCTCCTAAAAAGATTTTGGACAAAAGAAACACTAAAAGGAAAAAGGCTGTCCCATAGTCACAGCCCCAGAGCAGCTGTTGCATGTGCCAAGAGCAAGACAGATAGTGCTTGCAAGACAGATGAGCTGTGTTGTGAAGAGGGATGACAGAGAAGCTTTCCCTTTCCTTGATCTCAGGGTGCTCCCCCAAGTCAAGGGGCACCCATTTCCCACAGAGGCCCTTAGTCTGCACCCTCCTCTAGCATGTGCTTTTCCAAGTAGGTAGGAATGCTTGGTCAGATGCGGTCCATGCCTCCACTCCTCCACCACAGGCTGATGCCCATTCCAGGTGCAGCGTACACAACCACAAACCAGTGTGCAGTGATCAGAAAGAAAGGAGGAGCTAAGAGGAAGGGAACAGCAGGGCAGAGAAAGTAAGGGCGAGAACAAAATTGAAAAGTGAGAGGGATGGTGAAAAAAGGAGACAAGGATGGGAAAGAGGGAGTGAAGAGGGAGTTACTTTGCAAGCAGTAGCTAAAAATCTCCCAACATTTATGGCAAATGATGCATGAAATACACTGTCAGGAATGTGATGCCCAGAACTTAATGCTGCTAAATAATTAATCTGATTGGCAGGGAGCTGTTAAAACCTCGGTGCTTAGATCTCAGGCTCCCATGAAGCAACAGGTAAAGTAAATACATCAACATATAGCAATTCACCTGAGGTGCCATCAACCTTTCCAACCTGCAGCGCTGCACAGGAAAAAAAGTTGTCAATGGATATTAATGGCAGCAGAAACACACTACAGGAAAGACACAACTTACGTACCTTGGCTCCCACTGCAAACAAGTGGGTATGCTGAGGGTGGTCTTCAGACATGACATCACACTGCTGCAAGGATCCCACACAACATAGTTCATGCTTCTTGAGCACTGTAAAATCACACAGAACTGTGCTACACCAAGCCTGCAGCTCTAACAGCCCCCACTTCCCTGCATGTAATCCCTGAAGCCAATCTGCAGGCAGACCAAAGGCTGCCTCCAGCAATCAGCTTCTACCGTCTGTCAAGCATGAAGCAGGTCAGAATGTCCTATATAAGTGCCTCCTAATGCCAGCACATGAGAGCACAGCGAGGCTGGCTGGGTGTGCACAGGTATGCAGCCCTTTGGGGTAGGAAACCTCATTAGCCAGTAGTGCAGCATACAGAGGGGACAACTGGACAGCCAGCTACTAGCAGGGGGATACACATCTGTATGTTTGCACATCCAGTCAGGCTCCCACTTTGCTCTACCCACACAACGTTTAGAGAGACTGCTGTCTGTGTCAGCTCTGGTGTCCCTAAGCCACCATCAAAGCTCATCTGTGCTCCCAGACAGCCACTTCTTGGAGCTTTACAAAGGAGGAGGATTATGTTTGGGCAAAGCCTTTGCTGTTTCAAACTACAACTCCAGTCAGACTCTGAGGCAAACCTGACCACACTGCCTTCTTAACCACTTTGTATTGTTCAAACCACTCACTTCTAGGATGGACGTGTTGGGGGGTGTATTTATTTATTTAGGCATAATGTAACATTTTAATTTTCCAAAGCTAACTTAAAGGTAGAAATTCTCCTGTGCTGTAGAGAGCTCCAGACCAAGTTGCTCACCACCATCCAGCACACTAGCAACAGGAGTACAGCTGATCCCAAGGACTCTACAGGTGCAGGGCATATGGCTGACTCCCTGCACTGGCACTGACAAGTCACAAAGTGCACAAGCCTTCCAAAAATGAACATGTAAATAGATAAATTCTTAAGAAGTGGAAAGCCGTGACAGAAAGGTAGGGAAAAGTAACATGCCTCATACTTGTTTTCATAGTGGACACGGGATTTTATTGTATTCAAAAACCCACTTGATGCACAACATCTGCAAATCTAACAGTGGCTGAGGAGCCTTGGAAGTTTGGGATGAGGGCTTCGCAGACAATACATCACTGAGACCTTCTCTAGGCACAGATCTTGCAGGACTCATCATAGACTGGCATTCACCAGCATAAATCTCCCACCACATTCCCCTTTCTGTACTTCTGGCTGCTTCCCTGTCACTGTCACAGCTGTTCAAGGAGCTGACTTCATCAGAATATGCTTTGTGAAGTGCTTTTCTGCTCTGTATGATGCTTTTGCTTTATTTCTTTCAGTAAGTGTCAAACCATTGAAGAATGCCAAGGGTAGAGCTCTGAAAGTCAAGACCAAGTAAAGAGTAAGTATTTTTCTATGGCATCATCAGCTGAAAAGTCTCAGGGCCCCTCATGAACACAAAAGATGGTGTAACTTTTCAATACAACTGTGTGGTTGTATTGAAAGATGAACAGGCATGCCGACTGACTTGCTCATGGGTTCTGACAAATCCTGCTACTCTTTAAGACTTGTCCAACCCCAGCTTGCCATGCTCATTAGAAGGTACTGCCTGTAGCTGGCAAAGCAGAAGTGTCTGTTTCAGCCACTCCAGCCAACAGCTTAACACATAATCTTCAACCGGCAATTAAGGTAGGTTGGCCAGACCACTGAACTGCTGCAGGAACAAACATCTGGGGCAGGGAAAGGAAACAACGTTGTTGACCAAAGCTATTGATTAACCCAATAAGAGCCGATGCATGGAGACTTCAGATATGGGGCCCTGCTGACCTACCTCCTATCTTTACTACAAGATGAGTCTTCCCTGTAGCCCAGGACAGTGTAGCTCCACTTGCATCCAGTCCTTCAGCCTTTTCCTGTAAAGGTTCTCTTCTGAGTTTACAGCAAGATCCCGATTCTATGATCCTGGGCTCTTGTCACTCTGAACTCCCTCTTAAAATTGCCCAGGAACTAGCTGTGTTACTGGGACACACTGTCATACAGGGAACTAAGCTGAAGCATTTATTTTACAAACAGCCCTCCAAACAGGTATCACAAAAGAATAAATTTAGGATGCTATTCACATAAGACTCAGAACCATTCACCCGGAGAGACAGGAGCCACCAGCTGAGATACTGCACCAGCTCATGGCTCTGTTTCTTATCCTCACCTCTCCATTTCACTTGGAAATGTGCTCAGTCTTAAAAGCAGGTCAGGAAATTAACATTTCCAGGTATGAAATATCTTCCTAAAATCTGAAAAGTGACTTTATATGAAAAAGTGCGTAGAATTTTTCAACAACTGAGTGAGAAACACTATGATAAGAGCTCCTGCTTCATATTTTCCTGTGCCTGTCAAAACGAGGAGATATAGTACTGCACAGAGAGGTTGGTTGTTTTTTTTTTTTTAATCTAATTAAGCTATTTCATACCTTCAAAAAAAGATTCACATGGAGGGGTGAGGGGGAGGGTGGGTGTGGAACCCACACAGTTAATCCACACTCTGCTGGAAAAAGCTCCTCATTGCTTTTATAAGAGTATATTTCATCTGTACTCCCTCCATTGCAAAAAGCAAAATTCAAACAAGTCCATAATTATATTTTCTTCTTTGATTAAACAGAAACATTAACGAACATGTCCTGAACCAATAACCTGCCAAGAAAAAGCACAGCAGCACTGGGTTTTTAGAAGCTCAAAAGCCTTTTAAAGACTATAAAATCATACAAAATCTTACTGAAACAAGATTGGTTTCCTGATGCCAGTGTCACCCCTGATAAGCGAGTGTCTATACCCTGGGTATCTGTACTCATGGCAGCTCTCCCAGCCCCTCCTGGCTTCCTTGTCACCTGACACTTAAGCTTCTCTTTCATACAGATCCTGCTTTTACTACCTTCAGCTAAGGACCCACATTCTTCCAGATCTGCCCTTAGTGACTAAAAAGAATAATTGGCCCCTGTTCTCTCTTTATAACAGTCCTTTATGGATTTGCAGACAGTTAGGTTTCCACCCACAGTTATCTTTCCTCTAGACTGAACATGCTTCTCTTAGAACTTCTTACAGGACTTAGTGTCTACTGTCATTTACACCTATCCACTTGGCTGCTTCCCCTCCAACCTGAAAACTATCTTTTTAAAAACACTACCACTCAGCATGGAGGCAACACTACACAACCACAGCCAAAACGATGGTGGAGAAACAATCCACAGGTCCTGCAAATCAGAGAGGGAGGACTCCTGTGGGAGCTCAGGCAGTCTACAAAAAAGCTGGAGTCTTTAGAAGGGCATGGAGTGATAGGACAAGAGGTAATGGTTTTAAACTGAATGGAGATTTAGATTAGATATTAGAAAGAAATCCTTAAATGTGAGAGTGGTGAGGCACTGGCACAGGTTGTCCAGAGAAGCTGTGGCTGCCCCCTCCCTGGGAATGCTCAAGGCCAGGTTGAGGCTTTGGGCAACCTGGTCTAGTGGAGGGTGTCCCTACCCACGGCAGGGAGGTTGGAACTAGGTGGTCTTTGAGGTCCTTTCCAACCCAGACCAGTCTACAAGCCTATAACACCAGGTTCTTTCCCTTCTCTCATGAAGGATTTTGGACAACCCTTGTAGTAAATCTCCTAGTGTTACCTTGGTTCAGAGATTGCCACCACCTCCCTGGGAATGGCACTTTTGCCTCTGCCACATTTCCCAGCAGGAACTGTGCTGTGTATTCAGTGCTTCCTTTTGTTGGGTTTTCTGCTATTGTTTGGTTACAGCTACTTCTCCTGTTCTGGTGAGGCTCCTTCACACCATCCCAGCAGTGCAGACCAGGCATCTAACCAACCCAGTTCTGACAGCACTAAACAATTCCTCACTCTTTCTCTCTCCTTGGTGTTTACATTCTTAAGCACACACTTTAAGGCAGTCATCACATCTCTCTTTAAATTGTCATTTGGCCAAGCTAAATGTAATTAGTTACTTTAATCTTCCCTCTTAGATCAATCCCTCCAGCATCTTAATCATTTTTGTTCCTCCGCTGAATTTCTTCTAATTTGCTGCCATCTTTGGGGCACAGAGTTCTCAAAAAATGAACTAAATAGCCTAGGTACAATCAGAGCAGGCACATAGCATAAGAAAACATAACTAGAAACATGTAGAAAACAGTTCTGTGCTCCAAGACACAATAGTTCTGTTTATGTAGTCCAGAAATCACATCAGCCTCTTTGGTGCCACATTGTATTGCAAGCACATATCTCATTTGCTAACTGGTGTAACCCCAGTGTCATGTCTGGCATTACTACTTTCCAGGGGTGTACCTCTCATCTCTGCTTTCTTTTCGAGTGCAGCCTGATTTTAACTCCTACTATTCAATTTATTATCCACCCTGCTAATCCCCAAATCCTATTCTGAGGTATGACTGCTTAGCCAGCTATATATCTCAAATCTCTTTGATTTCCAATGGAAATACTGTCACAAAGCAAAAGGCGTGGGGTAAAGTCAAGGCACATCCCTAAATTCACAAGACATTACGGACTTTTCACATACCTGTCCCCAGGATCAGTCCCTCACCAAAAACTGCCAAAGGTTTTTCAAGCACTGCAGTTCAGCTTTGGCAACGTACCAACATTGCGCCGCTGTGAAACAGCTTTGCATCAGGCCCTGCTGCTCTCAGAAAAAAAGCAGTGGCCTCTGGAGACCCGTGCAAGGCCCATGGGAACAGGTGGGAGCACTAGGCAGGTGCCAAAACCACATCACCCAAGGGTGCCACTGCTGGGGTACCTTTCTGTACACTGCCCTTCCCTGCACACACCCTCAAAGCGGGCACAACATCTTCCTCAGCCTGCACATCTGCTTCCTCCAAACAGGGGAGTCAGAAGCTCTCATCCTCCAAAGGGCGAGGAGGGGAGGCTTCTTCAAAGCCTTTCTAGGAGACATCACATGGGTGCAAAGCACCCCAGATGCTGCCTGAGCACAGGGCAATCACAGAAGCAGGACCTGAGTGCAAAGAAAATTTTTTAGATTGCAGAAGAAAAAATCCTTCCACCTCCTTATTCCTTTGAAATGTCCCCCAAAACACTTCCCCTGACATTGTCCCATCTCCCCTACAAATGCCAAAGCCGACAACAGCTCGCAAACTAGTTCGAAGGCACTGAGACATGGCTTTTCCCTCAGCCATACCTGTTCCCTGCAGGGCTGCCCTGACCCAGAACTAGGGGTGATGGTATGAAGCCCCGTTGGGCTTAGCCAGCCTGAAAAAGAGGGAGAAGCTGGGCTGCCACAGGGTTGGATGGAGAGCTAGCCCTGGGCAGAGCTCATGCATCACCAATGCAGTTCAACTCTGTGTGGGAAATGCTGTTCAGCCTGACCTGCTTCTGCTAGCCACAAGGTAGCAGTGTCCAAGTGAAACGAGTCAGGGGTCGTTTCCACTGTGCCTCTGGCTGTGCCCACTCCCCCTTGGCTCTGGGCCACGGGTGAAGGGAGCACATGTACCTGCATCAAGCAGGCTGTAGCACCAGTTTTCCCCCTCTCCACAAAATGAGAAAAGAAAGCACCAGCTACTCCCACCCTCTCCCATGCATATGTACTGCTAGTTCAGGTAAATTTATGAGTCAGCTCTCTCGGTCCCTCATGGTTGAGGCTTTCCCAGGACAGGAATGCAATTTACTGCCAGTGAAAGTCCAACGGTGTATATAAATCTGCCCTCCTGCCACCACCTATTCTCATGACCCATGTCAGCCCACTTCACTCCTCAGAAGCAGCAAGAGAAGGTCTTCTGCTTAACTTCTCTCATGTGCTAATGGAAAGAAGTGAGGGAAGGGGGCTTAGCACAACTCAAGCCACTTGAAAAACAGCGATGTGTGAATTGCCTGGATTTATGACAATCGTTAGTGGCACTACAAAGATCCTCAATACAAGTAACAGGTTCAGTCTGAGCAGAGGGAAAAGTGGATTAATAAAAGTACAAAAATGCAGAGTAGGCATCCTTTGGATGTACAGAAAACGTGAGATGGTGCAGATGCACACACGCACCTCTCCTACCTCTATACTGTTGCACTTACTTGAAGCCCACAGGTCATCCTTGCAGACTCGTTTACAAGATCTTGGGATACTTTTAGCTTGAAAAGAAAGATCAGACCCGTGCATACGTCTAGAGGGTAGCTCCAGCCAAACCACCTGACTGTATCTCCTGGCACATAGCAAGGATGGGCACTTTCTGCCAAATGCTGAACAGCATATACTTGACCAGCTCAGCCAGTATGAGAAGGTCAGCTTGGCTTCAGCCAACCGACTATGGCCAAGAAAAACTTGCTCTAACAATCAGCAAGACAATTCTTAATTACATCTTCTTCAATCCCTCCAGTTTTGCACCAAGGAACTCCATCCTTCAGTGCATTGCAGGTGCTGCTTAAGTTTGTACAGCTGTTCCCCAGTATGTTCTCCTATTTACAGGTATGGATGTATACAGTTTCATTTCCAGATACTTTAAGAGGCACATGTTAACCTGCTGCTTCCACGTGAAATTTGCCTTCTCTTTACATTGCTATGCTGATCTTTCATCACACAGACTGCCTCCAGATGCTTTTATCCAGGATCTGTATTTCTTTAGCTGGTGTAATAAATGTGGCATTTCAGTAAAGCCAAGGTTCAAGCCTAGTCTTTTGCGTACAAACTTCTCTAAACTCCCTGGCTTCACCACAAGAACACATAGTTTTGACATTTACAGGAGGAGCACTGGACCAAACACTGTCTTTCTGCCACTTCCTTTAAGTTCACTAAATATTTATACACCTTACAATAAAGGAAATTGGGAGTTTCAAAGGGAATTTAGGTCTTTGACTGTTAGGGTTTCTGTTACCCTCCCCCCCCCGGCCCTCTTCCTCTGGATCTCTGACAGTAAAATCAAGTTCTGTGCTTTTCCATCAAGTTTTATCCTACAACTTTTAAACCATCATTTTATATTACTTTTTTGAAGTCATTCAGATTATGAGAAAATGCCATTAAGTTGCTTTAAAATTATCAAATTCTGTTCAAATGGAAATTTCAGCTATGCCAAATACAGTCATTTGAAGTAGATCTTACCAGAGAGTCATTGATTTTTCTCATCCAGGCACAGTCCATGAGGATTTGGAGGAGGAAACTCGACACAACTTAATCTGATCCCAAAACTGAATGTCAACCAGATTCTATACTTATTGCTATTTTATGCTGCAGGAAAAGCAATACATTAGGCAATCAAGAAAACACCTGAAGACTTATACAACAAAATAAATGTGATGCATCTGCTGGTATCCTTAAAATTATGTCATTTAATGAAAAAAACCCCAAGAAAACCATCAAATACAAGCACCAAAAACCCCCACCTATTCTATGCAGCTAACACCAAGGATTTATGCGGCACTGATTGCAGACATCAAAACAGAAACCTAGACAGTACCTCAATAGCTCTTTAAGATATTCCTCGGATGACAAAACTGAGCAAGTTTATACACAATAATACTTTGAAATAAATCTGATTCAAAGAAATACTGTGCCTCATACCACAGAGCAGACATCCAAAGTCAATCCAACTCCTGCCACAGCCAGTGCCAAGATTCTGCCCAACTTCAAAGTTACAGTGGATCCAACGTCTGGGATGCAGCTGAACGCCTGTGTAGGTACACCTGGCACTTTGTCCTGCCACAGTTGCTGAACTACAGTTTCACAGATGACTGTCATGTCAGAGAAGTTACAGGGATTTCTGTACTACCCCATGCACTTAGGACACAGAATGCAAGGGTAAATCATCTTTCCAAGTTTGCTTTCTTTTTAGGCCTTACCATGCAAGCAGTATTTTCTTAAGAAACACTTGTCTTGGTGGAAATGGGCAATGCTTCTGAATTCATGCAGGCAGAAATGTACAAGGACTTATAATTAAATGTGGTTCTTACAGCCGTTCCTTCGTGGGACACAGTGGTTATAGAAGAAGCAAGCCCTGCTCATCTCTCCTTAGCTCTCCTTAGCCTTCCTGTAGCATCCTTAGGGACACCTCTCTGTGGTGCCAAGGACCATCCCCAAAATACCCATCCATGTCAGGGGACCTCACGTGCCAACTTGCCACTCTAGCTTGAAAATAAGGTTTGAGAAGTCCAGGGATTGCAGCTGAGCTGAGCTATATGGACTTAGCTGTTTCTTGCAAATTAAAATCACATTTGGGAACCATTTACATCAGACTCAGACAGAGGGATCTTCAGGCCTTCAAGTTCAAAGTGAGGTGGACTATCAGGTAGCCAGTTTTCTTACAGTGGAAAAATGCCAGACAGAGGACCAGGGTCTAGGAGACTTTGGATTCCTCGTGGCCCATGACTGTTTTCCAAGATGGGTAGTGAAACAGGGGTAATTTACACATATTCACAGAATCTGTGTAATTTAATACAAATCCAGCCCCCAACCCTATATGTCCTTAACATGCATATATACAGAAGAGACTTAAAAGTCTTTTGGAAGCTCACTTATGTAGGCTGCCTTTGTAGTCAATAGGGATTAGCTTGTCCAGAAGGCAAGCTGGAGCACATCCATTGGGATCCTGCTCTACAGTGCCCCCTGAAGGATCTCTTCTTTCTCTACTGATTCCCTGGAGATCCTCCAGAAACAAGTCTACCACAGGTAGTGTTAGCTTCTGGAAAAACTCCCCTTTCCATGTAAAAGTCGAACATCTCACCAATCTTATAAAAGCAAATGTATAATGAACAAGTGAGAGGGGATATACCCAGGGATATGAACTGCAGGAATGAAAATCTCAAGTGATTTTAAAGATCTGGAAACAGCTTTGAAGAGCTACCTGCACATTACAGGAAATGATAAAAATTTTCATTGAAGAAATAACTCTGGTTTCTTGTCAGAGTCCCTGCAGTTCTCATCCCTCATCCTTTGTTTAAGAGCATTTGCTTGAGGATCAGGTCTTTGTTCCCTGGGAATTCACTTCCTCCTGTCACTTCTTCTCCCACCTGAAGTCAGCACTGGAGCTGTATGCTAAATGAAATATTTTGCTGTGTCTAGGAAATACAAATGCATCCAAAGCAGAACAAGAACGAACCTGCACTGCCTCGTTCGGAGGGAGAATTAGCTCCCGCATCTCCCCTATCTCAGAGGACTCCACAGCCTCTGGGCTAGAGAGCCTGCGTCTCCATTTCTTTCACACTGAAGTCATTTCCCTTTATATAAGTAATTACTTTATATCAGGCCAGAGAAACAAACTACCTCCATGGTCCAGGCGTTAGAGCGCTCCCTCTCCAGCGCAATGAATAGGCATTTATATAAAGGAGAACAGCTCCAACTGGAAAAGTTCCAACTGAGAAAGCATTACTGCAGAGGACCCAGTAGTCTCAGCCCTTACATTGTCTAGGACAGTCTGGGGGACAAGTTCCCATTCCAGAGTACACAGACTAGGAACGCATCACCCAAAACCCAGTTGCTTTTCTGCTTACTAGGCTGCTAGCTATTCTGGGGTTTTCTCTGGATTTGTTTTGGTTTTTGTTTGTTTGTTTGAGGGTTTTTTTTGTCATTAAAACACATCAAAACATCTAATTTATTTCAGTGCAAAGCTAGCAAAATCTATTCAATTGATGGGGAGACAACAACAGAAAGCCCTTTCCCTGCCATGTTTGCTCCATTGCAAACCTCTCCTGTTAAAAAAGCCTCAATCACCACTTTCCAATGTCAAAAGCTGACTTCACCTCAATGTTCTACAAAACAAAGTTTCTGAAAATTTTTCCTCCCTACAGAAAAGGAAAAAAAAACCCAAACATTTAAACCATTGCACAGAAAGGGTTGCTCATGTAAGATACCTGCTGTGGATATCCATCTCCTGCTTCAGAGAGCGCTGAGGCACAGGCACTCGGTTCCTGCAAAGCTCTCGATCCCTGAAGTTCAGAGAGCCTTTTAGCCCCATCACTCCTCAGTGAAATGTTGCAAATTAAAAGTGGATAAAGCATGATCCTTATAGTTCTCTCTGTAAAGAGAGAAAGTTTTCAAACTTTGAAACCAGGGATACAGAGAGCTTTATGTAAGAGTCACTGTATCTTTCAAAGCAGTCATCCCACAGCTATCCTATTTTTCTAAGCTACTTAGTTTTTATCTCCTCCTGTTTAGAGTACAGGCCCCCCATCACATAATGAAATTATTTCAATGTCTTTTCTGAGATTCCATTTATGCTATTGTGGCATTTACCACTATGTTACTTCCAGATGGAGTCTTAAAAGCTTCCTCCCAGAATAGTCAAATATGTGATACCTCAGACCACATCCAAGCTGCCTTTACACTTTGACTTTCAACATTTCGGGACACTATGTTTGCAATTTTAATTATATATAATATTCACCTTTTCGGTAATAAATTTGAGGGTAATTTCAAGTTGCACCAAAAAAACCACGAAGAGCTGAAGAAGAGAGCCTCTGAGAACAGATTATGTCATTCTGTCGCTTTCATTAGAGTCTCCCTTGGGGATTGCCAGCCTCTGATGTTTCAGCTTGCCTCTGCTGAAACACGTCTGACACGAGGGAATCTCCCCCGAGATGCTTAGGCCACTGACTACAGCATCCAGTGCTAGCACAGAATTAGAGGAGGAAAGAGAGACGTGTGGGGATATGCAGATCCCCCTGCGTGCTCTCCACGCAAGCATATGCCTACGTGCAAGCAGCCGTGAGCTAGTGTGTGTTTGTGCACTTCCTCTGCCACGGTGTGCTTCAAATGCATTTCTCAGCAGAGTCCTGTGACAGAAATTCCCCGGAAATCCAGTCATGTACAATTAATTAACATCCCACTTTACCTGGCACAAAGAGATTCACAGCAGTAACCCTATCTCTATCCCCCTCCTGGAGAGACTGGCAGCATCCCTACACCTTTCCATGCAGCAGCAGATCTGTTCTTCTTGCTCCACAGGCTTCCGAAACACCTGCCCCCAGATGCTGTGATGATTTAGGATTGCCCTTGGAATCAGAGCCAGCTTTATACCCATAGCAGATCTTCTGCAATTCATTCCCAAGCAGTATTCATTTAGGGCCTTCACCTTTCGTGTTCCAGACATCCAGCATGTATCTCCAGGACTGCAGTCCCACCTGGGAATGCTGGAGTAGCAGAAGTCCCATGTAATAGAGAAAAAACACAGTCCCTTTTTATAGCAGACTACAGCCTCTCACCTTCCCATATCTTTCCCCCTCACCCCCCTGCCCTGTTCATGACCACAGCAGGAGGCAACACACAGCCACTGCTACCTTCAGCTATCATTAGGCTATTATGACTATCACCTGAAAACAATTTTCTGTTCATTAGGCAATCAGCTGTGATGTAGGACATGGCATTTGTGCTAGTAAATTATCAGCGGGTTCATGACACCAAGTCTTATCTGTCTCAGCTGGCTCCTAGTAAATATCTCACCTTCTAGTCTGTTTTGAAATAGTGAACTTAATAAGATTTACATCTGTTTCATTTTTCAAAATCCTCCAAATTCTTCAGAGGACATGCAAGAAACCACATCCACGTGAAAGAGTTGTGCACATTAGCTCCTCAACAATGTATGGCAACCCTAACTAAGAGATTAGAAGAAGACATGAAATAAAAATGTTAAATCCAATCATAATAAAAAAGAGAACTTATCACATTGTTTCCTCCATTTGAGTTTGTCCTGGACACCTGTATAGAAAACTCACAATTCTTACAAAAAATAACAGAGGTCAGGATTAAACGTGTGTTGGTCGGCTAAAAAACAGTGTAATCCACCAGCAAGTTTGTACCATAGTCCCTCCTTCCGACCTGGCACAGGCTTTAGGGCACACAGCTCCTTCCAATGCTGGCCAAAGTCACAGTCTCAAAATGGCATGTTTTGCTTTCTCAGCTACCATCAGGGGAATCTCTACATCCCTCTCTCAACGTCTTAACAGAGCCACCCATCCCAACCCCAACCATGCCCAGGAACCCCAACCATGGGCAGCAAGATCCTCCAGCTCAGAGCACAGAAACCCCAATCGTGGGCAGGAAGCTCCTCCAGCTCAGAGCATGGAGATGTGTGACTGAGAAGGCTGGCTAACAAAGCAATGATTCTCAGAAACGGTGATGCTTGCGGCTCCTCAGATCCCATTTTATCCTTTGGAAACACCACAGGTGAGTAAATGGAAGGCACCTTTATACTCTAGCTCATCTTGCAAGACAAATGAATGACATAATGAAATAGCAAGGCCTGTATTTTCACGCTGTTCCTTATGTGACGATATACGTCACCTCCCTTTGCAGTATCAGTTTTTGGCACACTAGCTATTCAGAGGCTGTGATAGTGTAAAACCTTGAAAGCAGCATCTACAGATGGGTGAAAATTCTTAATGAAAAAGATGTGGCCTCAACCCGGAACAGCCTGGTTTACCCCAGGGTTTAAAAACCACATCTGCAAGTGCTAAAGCATCATTCACATACGACAGGTTTATAAGTCTTTTCTGCACAGATTTCTATACTGAAGCTCTAGCTGTCCTCCAGGACAGCATGCACTGTTGCAACATGCCAGAGGTTTTGAACACCAGACATCTTTGGGGAGCTCCCAACATGCTCAAGCTGTGCCACCAACCGTCGCTACCATGTTGGCTCCTACACGTAACATATCAGAACTGGAGAACAAGGCCAAACTCATTCAGGTGGGGAGGGTTTCCTCCAGTGGGACAGTCAGTCCCTTCCTCCTACACACATAACAGATACACCTCATTATTTTTCTTCCAAAGACGTTTGTTTAGGCGTGCAAATTATGATGATCTATGGTTCACTGGATACAGGATTTATTAGATACAAAATCCTGATAGTTCAGTACCTACATCTAGTTTTAAATATCTTCAGTCACAGCCGTTCTGTCATGTCTATCAGCATCTTCTACTGTCACTAAGCCATTATCGCAGTAAACATTTAATTTGATATTTAATCTGTATTCTCTCTGCTTCATCTTAAACTCATTTATTTCCTGATCTGTCCTCAGTGACTAATGAGAATAATTTGCCCCTGTCCTCTCTCTGTAATGGTCTTTTATGTATTTGCAGACAGTTAGGTATCCACCCACAGTTGTCTTTTCTCCAGACTGAGTTTGCCTGGCTCTCAAAACCTTTCTTTACAGGTCTTGTTTTTTCTGATCTGTGATCATTGTTCACTCCCCCACATTCTCCCAAGTCCTCCCCTCTCTTAGAAGTGCAGCCCCCAAACAGAACGTAGTTATCAAAGTGGGGCTTAACCACATCTGTAAATAGGTGTTAGACATACTGTTTCACCATTTTCAACAAATTATGATTGCATATGGAGCTCATGCATGGGCTGGACAGCAAGTCCAGTAGAGGATGGTTGTAGCTACAGTGATTCATTTCTTAATCAGTGGTTCACATCCAGTCTAGGATGTGAACTGTTCCCATTTGACAACTAGGTAGCTACACCCAAAGTAATGTAGGCTGACTGCTTCCTTGAGAAGCTATTTACGAGTTTGTCACATGGACAGTTAACTGGACATGAGCTCCTACACAGTGAGCATGCCAAGGGTGAGCAGGAGTGACAGAATAACGTGCCATGAATTATCCATGTCAGATAAATTGTGACCCCACACCTGTTTTTGTGGATGAGCAATCAGCAGAGACAAGTCACTAAACAGACCATGAAGGCCAAATTCCCAGTTTTCCCCTAAAAGTGTTTCTTTCCTATAAATGGTTCAGCATGGCCATGCACACCAATATTAATGACACTGTATGTGCTCTGGGAATACAGAAACATCTTCAGTATTCAGAGCTGGCAACCAAAAATTTTACATGATCCACACTCAGTGACTCTGTTCAGTTTTGAACCTTCCTTGAGGGATGGGGTTAGAGGTACAGGGAGTGAATTCTGTGGAGCTCTCAGCTTAGTATCCCTTTCACTTTGAGCCAGTAACCACACTCTCTCATTTTTAACTCCTCTTTTTCCCCAGATGCTTAATCAACCCATCTACATTGGTGGCTCTGAAACACAGACTTGGATTTTTTGTGTTAGAAAGGGAAGAGAGCCACCCAGCATACTTCACGGACTGCAAATGCCCTCTGAATTATCAGCTAACAGTGAGCATCAGAGCGTATGTACCCTTTCCTTCATCCCTTTTTAGTGGCCTTGAGTACAGAAAAAGCAATATTTTTGTTTCCCTTCATATTAAGCATATTCAGTGTATGTGTAAAAAATTAAAGAGAAGCTAATGCCTCCTCCTACCCAGAGCCAGGAGTCCTTCCTGCTTCTAAGAAAACACGAAACACAAAGCAGCCTTGCCTTGAGAGGTCCCAGTTAGCCGTGGTTTGAATTGACTTGATGGCAGCACAGTTTGCACACTTCCTTCTGCCACACATTTATTTCAGAGCACATAGACAGTTTCTTTCTCTGCAGGTCACCTCAGGTACATGGAGTTACACTGCCTGGTCTGCAAAGATCACCACCAGGCACTTGGTTGACTTTCACACACACCAGTCCACAGGCTGATGCACAATTCTAGCTGAGAGCTGGTAGCATAAGAAAGCCGTGAGCTCTTGAACCATGAATTCATTTGTATTTTTGTCCCCAGCATGAAAGGCAGCTTTGACATTTAACCCAGCTGGGTCAGTCTCTTGGTTCTTGGGCAGTTAGCACCATGCCACTAATTTTGTCAGAGCAAGTGCACGTCCATACCTGCCCGGACCTCCTCTGCGGTCTTCAGATGAGCAGACAAACAAGATGGATAAGTCAGAGGGATGGTGGAGCCGCCTTCGTGGCTGGAGAAATGGTCTTTTTTAGTTCCTGTTATGACGCATTTAGCTGAAGCAGAAACACAAGGCTCAGAAGGAAGGACAAGGCAGTGGTAGCAGAGGATCATGCTTAGCTTTAAACATCTTATTTTCCTCTGGTTCCCCTTCCGCACATTTCAGTGCTGTGATCTTCAAACTGCCATTTCATCCTATGCAGGGAGACACCCAAGGCAGTAGCTAGTCTGTCTGGCTGCAGCAAAGCAACAAAATGAGTAAGTTGATTCACCGTGGTTTAAAGAATTCTTGTGGATGGGTGGGTGGAGGACAGATCAGGGTAATAGAAGATAACTTATCAGCCATGTTTCTCCCAAACACTCCCTGCTTTTCCATCAAGTACAAATATATCTCAAAGAAGACTAATCAGAGAATCACAAGAGAATCAGGCAGTCCTAGAGCCCTGATATCGGGCAGAGCGGATAGCACCAGCATCCCATTGTAGATTAGGCAATCACGGTACATGGAGCCATCTCTCTCAAAAAGATCATCTAGTCCATCTCTTGTATTAACTAATCCATTCCTTTGCGATACATTGCTGCTTATACAAATAAAAGAAAAAATAAATCAAAAAACCCTCCACATATTCTCCACCTGCAAGATAACTCTCCCTGCTGCCCACCAAGCCATGCTGACTTGAGTGTGGGCAGAGAAGAGCCATGGCTTCCCTAAAGGCCACGAAGATTAAACCTCAAGGGACCAGCCTCAGACTGGACTATCTCACAGGCAACTTTTGGAGCAAGACAGGAGCAGGGAATGGAGCCAATTGCAGAGACAAACAGTGCTGTCTGTACAGCGCTCCCATCCTCTGCCAGCTTGGGGGAATGAGAAAACAGCACTGGGAACCAAATCCAAACCTCCCACATGGTACTGCAGAGACACCGATTCTTGGTGCCAGCCTAGGCAACGCGAGTCCGGCGTGGGAATCCAAGTGCAGCTCCATGCACTAGCACAGAATGACTCTGGCACTGGAGACAAAGTCCACCTTCCCTCTTCCAAACCAAGCACAAGAAATAGCCCCAGCTGAGCTCCAACAGCAGGTGAAATTATGTTGATAAAGGTTTTATACACGGGCAGTTGGTAATCCAAAATGAGGATAAGACAAGTCAAAGCCTGAATTATTAGATGGGGTTGGTGGGTTGAGATTTTTACCCCTGTTCTGTATTTTCCATCTCTCCACAATCTCTTTCTGCTCTTCCATGTGCAGGTACAACAGGAAACTCAGCCATCAACACAGGTATCCAGAGAACCCTGCCCAGACAGGATGGCTAGGAGCTGCTTCTGACACCTTTCTTTGCTCAGCTATGGTCCCACTAACAAAGGGATCGAAAGAGGCACCAGGACTGGCACAGGCTGAGCTGAGCTGGTACAGCAGGTATGTGCGACCAGATCAGGGCCCAAGGTCCCCAGGAAGAGAAGTGGTGGCTTTAACCATGCTTCTTTCCTTTTCCCTGATGAGATCTGCCTTTGCATACCAGAGGCAGAGCCAAGAGGAAGTTGAAGCGGGTCTCATCAATTCCAGGCTATAACCCCACTCCACCCTCAACCTGCTCCATCCTGTCCCAATCCTCCGAGACCTTCTCCCAGGGCTGGGAGACAAGCTGGTGTGGTCAGGGACTGGTGAAAACTAAGATATGTGGAGGCGACATGAGCTGCTTCTTTAGGGTGGCGTAGGCGAGTGCTTGAAAATCGCCCATACTTACCCCTCCCATCTTACAGAGCACCCTGCACCCCCTCACACACACTGCCACTCTCTCCAGAGCTACAGCTGGGGCACACCAGATCACCCCACACCCCAGTGTGTTCTACCCCTGCTCTGCTCCCCAACGCCTTAGGCAGTGGGGCAGCACTGGGACCACATGAGCTGGGGGTGTTGCATACCCAGCCATCCCTGCCGGCTCAAGGGGCAGCTCGGGGGGCAGCTACCCCCTCCACACTGCTTGAGAGGCCTGAGGTAGCTGTGATTGATGAGGCACAAGAGGCAATATGAGAGGGCATCTCCTTTCGCCCATACTGGAGCTGGCATGGAAGGCAAAGAAAAGTCCCAGGTAAAGGTAGCAGCAAGAGAGACTGGGAGTTAAAGGCAGGATGAGGAGTTGGGCCCTTGCTCCCAGCCCCAACGGCTGAGCATCAAAGCTGCAAGACCCCTCGCAATCTCCCCTCCACCTTACTCTACCTTTCCTAAACCTGGCCCAGGTCACGGCTGGGAAGGGCCATGGCAGGGATGTGGCACCTGCGCTGCCCTGCGGACAGGGCTGGCCGCTGTGGCAGGTACCAGGATAGCAGCGGTGGTCACCGCTCTCCAGGGAAACCCAAAGCCCGGCTGCGGGGGCTGCCATCCTTACCAGGCACCCAAGGCAACTCTCCCCCACTCTCGGATCTGCCTGCACAGGGCGCTGGCCGAGCATCTCTCCTCCTCTCCCCTTGCCGTGCAACGCCACACACACACCCACACACACCCACACACACATCCAC
>VXBZ01009836.1:534188-576715 GCA_013399135.1 Heliornis fulica
GTGTGAGAAACACCTCCCCCAAGAAGGAGAACAACTCATGAAGAACTGACCAAAGACTGAAGCCTCTGTTCCCTATCTCTCCCCTTTCCCCCTGTGCCATCCTGGAGATGAGAAAATCATGAATAGAGTGAAGTCTGCAAAGAAGGGAGGGGCGGGGGGTGGTGTTGTAAGAGCTGTTTGTGCTTCTCACTATCCGGCTCTTGTTTCTCTGTGTGTGTAGTGTAATAAATCAGAGAGTTTTCTTTCCTTTGTTCTGTGTTGAGTCTGTTTTGCCCATGATGCTAACTGTGGAATGGTCTCTCCCTGTCCTTAACTTGACTCCAAAGCCTCTCAACATGCATTTTCTCCCCTGTCCAGCTAAGAGGGGAGTGATAGAGCAGCTTTTGTGGGAGTCTGGCCTCCAGCCAGGGTCAAACAACCACAAATCTGTCTTACAGTTCGCAGGGAAAAAAGGCCATAGGTACACCAGCTATAAGTAAATAGGCTCACACAAAATATGCATTGAGTTGTAAAAGCAGTTTTTTTGCTTAGTGGAAAGAGCATGGCAAGACCATTGATACTTCCTCGGACACAATATCCCAGGCAGGTGACAGCCCCATTCCCCCATAACTGTCACCAGGATCTGCATAACTCTTCTGTGCAGCTCCCAGCAGCCATAGATCAGCTGAATAGAATTGAAATAACTAATCACACTATCACATATAATAATGGTAGGCCTCAAGCTCTATGATTGCACGCATCTAGTATATGTATCTATGATAAATGTCCCCTGGAGTTGCTGCTAAAAAGACCAATTTCAGAGTTTTCATCAGAAAGGACTGACTCCTTAAAAATCTGTTCTGTCTTTTGAAGGCCAATAGAAGCAAGAACTGCTTGGTGTCTCAGTGTGGTGCAATAAAAGGAGTGTAATCTCTGTCAAGGAGATGAATAGGAACAATTGGCTTCATTAGTAACTGCATACCTGACTGTTATCACATCTATGACATTTCTGTTTTCAAACTTTTCTTGATGTTCGCATGGTTTCAAAGCTGTAGAGGTGCTGTTCAAACACCTGAAGTGTTTGGCTCTGTAGGTGTCTTACAGAGCAGTCCTTGCTTCCTCATCATCAAGAAGTCGCAGGATAATTCTCATTGCGAGGTACTTCAGGAGGATTTAGTACCAACCTCCTGCTTGAAACTGGATCAGCTGTGAGATCAGATGAGGTTGTTCAGGGTATTAACCAGCTGGGTCTTGAAAATATCCAAGGATGGAGAGTCCACAGCTTCTCTGGGCAACATGTCCCATTGTTTTCCTGTCCTCAGTCAAATCCTGCAAAAGTATAGAATCATGTTCTGCATAGTTTTTGAGCCCAAATTTCTGAGAAAACCCATGTTGGGTATACAGACTACAGCCCCCCATGTTTGCCATCATGCCTTCACAAGATCATGAGAAGACATGCTCCAGGGTCCCCATACCCTCACACTTCATATACCTCTTTGAAACCCAGGTTGGTATCAAGCCACAGTTCCCATCCTCTTTGTCAGCAGCTCTGCCCACATCCCTATACAGCATCAAGATCCCCACCAGCTCCCTATACCCCCACAACCCACGAGGAACTACACACGTAGCCATAACCACACCCAGTACTTCCTCCATCACACAGCCTGAACAAAGCACAGTGTGGACTGCTATGGCCTTTATACTTACCCTCCTCCCTTAGTTCCCCCTTCCCCTCCCATCAGAAGTATCCTCCAAAGTGCCCCTTCTTCCATTATCACCAGCTGAACTGTTACAATGAGGTTGCCAAGCAACATGAATCTTCCAAGTAACCACCCACTGCAGATTGCCGCAACCTATTGCAGATCAACTCGAAAGCTGGTGGGCCGACCACCATTTTGTCTCTCAGTAGCTCTTCCATCCAGCTGTAACTAGGATCTTCTCTTCCCTCATCTACCAAGAGCACTGTCTCTGGTGTTCTTGTCATCGCCAAGCAGCCAATGCCAGCAACTAATCAATACATACAGCATACACAAGTACAGAGGCCAGGGAAGTCCAACAAGGGATGGCCGTCATACAGGCACCAAGCACTCCTCTGTCTTGCATGTCACCAGTCTTACCAGCCTTATCTTACCTTTTGTCTCTTCCCTCTATCCTTGGTGGTCGCATGCTGCAGATGGTCAGGACACTGCTCCACATCATCCACCCAAAGCTGTCCCACCTCTGTATGGCATTCTAGGAAGACAAAGATATCCCTGGCATGACCACAGAGCAACATCTGCACAAACCAAATTGGTCAATGAGGAAACAAGGTGGCAGAAACACCAACCTTTGCCAACAGACATGAGAAATGAAAGATGTTTCAGCCTAATCAAGGGGTTGCTTCTTGTCCTGATTTTGGCTGAGATAGCTTTCTTCATAGTAGCTAGTGTAAGGCTGTGTTCTGAATCTGCACTGAAACAGTGTTGATATAGTGAAATATTTCTTATTCTTGAGCAGTAATCAGGGTCAAGGCCTGGAGTTGGGAGGCAACACAGCCAGGGTGGCTGACCCAAGGCATATTCCATACCATATGACATCATGCTCAGCATGGGGGAAGAAGGAAAGGGGGAATGTGGTGTTGTTTGTCTTCCCAAGTGACCATTACACATGGTGGAGCCTCATTTTACTGGAGATGGTTGAACACCTGCTTGCCCATGGTAAGTGCTGAGTGAATTCCTTGTTTTGCTTTGCTTGAGTGTGTGGGCTTTGCTTCACATATGAAATCGGTTTTATTTCAATCCATGAGTTTTCCCACCTTTCTGATCCTCTCCCCCATCCCACTGGGGCAGTGAGTTGCTGCATAGTACTTAGTTGCCAGCTGGAGTTAAACCACAACATGCTTTCTTTTTCTTATTAAAATCATTAAATAATGTACATTTTAATTTGTGTTAACTGCGTAGTAACATATGTGAATCCTCAGTCCAGTCTTCTAGTGCCTGTGTCTCCATCTAGTCTCAAATATGACACATGGAAGAGCTGGGCACATCACTGATCCTGCCCTCAGAATTCATATTTAGTGAGGTCTTACCTTGAAACCCCAAAGACCCATTAAGATTAATATTTTTTCCATAAAAATGACTTTATGGAAGCATCTGTACAACCAATCCTTATGGAGGAATTCAGGCAAGGCTCACTCTTACAGAGAAGCTATATTTTCTGAAGAAGCAGCAGTTAACCAGATCATTCTGTTCCAGCATTTCATCTATGGGCCCTGTATAAGGATGATGGTATTATCCTATTTTTCCTTCCCAGCTAGTTAATAGGAAATCCCCTTTCAAAGGCAATTTCCATTTTAAATCACCCACATTAAGAGAGACATGTTTAATACCAATAAATCCGCTTTCTTAAAAGAGACAGAGAAGCCAGGCTCATCAGCTGACTAAATCCTCTCCCCCACCCCCATTCCTGCCTTGCAATCTGTAGATCTTGCAGAAGGGCGATCTAAGACAGCTGTAGTTAGCTAGCTACTCTTCTGAGCACTAAGCTGCTCCTCACTTTGTATTCACTCCATGCCAAACCAAGGTCACAGGGACATGAGGAGCTAAAAGATTTTTCTTGCTATAAGGGAGTGTGAGTCTCAGCCAGGGATGATCCAAGGCTGAGTTACCACACTCCTCCCATGGAAGCCTCTGCCTACACCAGTCTCTTCATGTATGTCAGTGTGAGGTGAGTGCTGTCTAAGGGCTCTGCAGGTGAAATTACCTCAAAGGCTTTTGTAGCACACCTAGAACTGGCCACTGACTCCCAGAGGGATCATTGTGCCCAAAACACATGCTCAGAGGGCTATTCTTCTGCTGTGGGCACCCCACCCCATCCTCACCAACACCACTTCCCCTCTCCAGAAAAATTTCTAGCCCCTTGTTTTACTACACCTTGGCAGAGAAGGGGGTGACAGCCTTCCCAAGAGTCTCTGAGGTGCCTAAAGAAGCAGGCAGCAGTGTGGACAGTGGCTTCTGCTCCATCAGAAGCCAGAGGAAGGTGACCTCAAAGAACCCCTTCCCAAGGTCAGGGCTATGCCAACACAGAGGCAGTAGCACTGGTACCTCCTTCATCTGACAGGAAGAGACATGGCTGACTAAGGGGGGAGGATGGGGAGCTCTGAAACCTGAATAAACCCTATCCTGCTTCCTATTGCTGTGACAAGGATCTCAAGCAAAAACTACAAGGTAAGGTAAGACTTAGGACAAAAAGAAAAAAAAAAAACAAAACACAAGGTACAGCAGAAATCCTGGGCCAAGAACAGAACCAAAGTCACCCATGTGATGTTCCTCTGCCTCATCATGCAGCTCCAGTAGCCAGACCTTCTGCTGGCAAGTATAGTGCTTGTGTCCCTGCAATGGCCTCTCCCAGAAGAGAACAGCCAGCTCCCTTCATTGAGATGAGAATGTGACACAGGGGTAAGAAACCTGAGAATTACTTTGAAATCTTCTATCTGAAACACATGTTGGAGATAACCAAGTGTAAACTATAATTTGTTTTTCCAGATGAAGGTTTGGATGCCTTATTTGGAAAAACAAGATCCTTTTTTTTGTTTCACCAGCAAATGAGTCCACCTAATCTGGACACATCTCTGTTTCCCCACCAAGTATGCATGCTCCAACTCTGCAGGCACCGCATAAGTAAGTAATGTTATGGCCAAGCTATTTCTGATATGCATACACATCAGCAACTACCTGCCTGCATAAGGTAGGGACTGTCAGAGTGGGGGCTGAGCCCTGTGACAGAGGAGGTCCCACCAGCAGCATCCCAACCTTGGAACAGGACCCATCCAAGCAGATCCCTTACAGGACCACTGCTCAGATAAAGCATGTTTACAGCGAAACATTGCAAAACCAGCTTCTTTCTTTAAATAACATAAACTCAAAAACACAGGAGTCTTACTAGATAACTTTTTTTTTCCTTTATTGTTTAGAGTTCCTTGGTCTCATTTTGGTCCCCGATTCTATGGCTGACTGGGCGCTGCTCAGCAGCAAGGACAGCTTTTCCACTGTGGGAAACTGTCCTGCCTTTACTGGAGCAGGAAGCCATCCTCCTCCTCCCTCGCAGCACTCTTTCCAGTCTAGATAGCATGGATAATTATATCTGTTTCCATGCTCTGCCTAGCCAAAGTGGTATTTCTCAAACAATTCCATACACATAGACAAGACCATTTCTCTTTCAATCTTGCATTTATTTTGCATATGATATCGGAATCCATTTCTTGATTTGCAAGTGGATAATACTTAAAAAAATAATTACAATTCTGTAGTCAGTGGGGAGAAAGAAAGGGAAAAGCATGAGTTGGGGAAGTTTCATGTCTTATTGTTCTGCAAGTTGTCATAATAGGTTATATCAGTTATCTTACATTATTGCACAAGATTATAATGATTAAACCAGGGTAAAGAATACAAAGATTGATATAAAATGTATGCAATAACTTATTCTAAATACTGGTGCTATAAAAAAAAAAAAAAACCAAAACCCAAAAAAAAACCCACAAAACAAAAACAAAAACTCAAACCAAACAAAACCAGACACCCCAAAAAACAAAATATCAAACAAAGAACCTCCCCCAAAAATCCCACCAACAATCTAAGGGCAATATCATGGGGAGGGAGAACACAACCCTAATTTTCTGTTATTCTGAGATCTTTTTAGCCTGTTCATCAGAAAAAACATCTCACTTAACCAAAATCTTTTTGCTTTAAAATAAATTAAAAATTAGTACCCTAAGTACCTTTTTCTGAACCCTAAGGTGGAGTTAGGTGGATGCTAGAATTTTCCTATCTATCTGTATCTGTACTAAACTGTTAAGCAGATACTCACTGAGGAGAAGATAGACTGCAATAAACTGGCACTGACACAGATCTGAATCGCTAGAACTGCCATAGAGATAAAATTCATTTAAGAAATGTGGTTTCTATTTCCATTTTCTTTTCATAAAAAGCTATTGAAACATTAAAAATATCTACTAGTTCAAACAGCATGCTCTACGCCTAAGAAAGGGAACAGAGACTTCATTTAATTGATGTAGAAGTTGAATACATCACAATACTGGATGTGATGGCAGAGCCAAACTAAAGCCCCTTTTTGTAGCAAGGAATAGATCCTGTCCTCATATGAACAGCTGGCCAGGACTCAAGGTCTGGTCCATTTTAGAAGCCATTATCAATGGATGAGACTCCCACATGTGGCTCTCCTATTGGGGTCCACGGGGAAGACAGCATTCAGCACAACTCACCTAAGTGTAGATCTCTGTGTTATACTGAGAGTTATCTGACCTTCCCTGGGTTAGTGAATCTGTTTGGGGTCTTACTCCCAGCACTCCAACCACCATGCAGCGTGAGCTAGACACTTTAGCGCTGATCTTGTCCAGAGCAAGGCGAGACCCTAAAGCAGTCTGTTCTCCAACCTTGGTACAAATCCCTCTGTTTCAACAGCATGTACTGAGCTCCTGTTCTGTGCCATGAGTGGTCATGAAAAAGCTCCAAAATTGCATATATAAATTGGTTTCTCCTCTCATGATCCTGAGAAGAGCTCAAGCAATTACTCTGCCAAACTAATCTGCCTCCAAATCAAGCCTTTGGTCCTGCACTCTAGGAAGATTTAAGAGCATGAATTTAAAGTACCCGTAGTGCTTGGATGAGATCAGAAGCAGGAGTGGGAAGCTGTAATGGAGAGCTATTTGCCCCTGCAACCTCTCCAATAACCTCTGTAAGCCAGGCTGACAGCTCCAAAGCTGGTCATTAGTTGTCACACCAGCCTTCTAGGGATGTGTAAAATCTGGACAGATCCAGCAACGTAAACACCTTCCTGACATTACGTACCAAAGAATTGCCATGCTAGCCTAATTGGTGATCGGGTCTTCTTTAACAACGTGAATGAAGATCACCATGGATACTAGAAGTCACTGCATACTTTCAACTCTCAAGTAAAACAAGTAAAATCTGAAAAGAGTTTTAAATTCCATTTTTTTGGCTATGTTCCACACACAATCTGCCTTGCATATTTCTTCTGGAAGCATTCATCATCACAGTGCCCTGAGTCCCACCTCTTCATCCTCCTATGTACTCACTGTCACAGGGCAATTGAGATGCCTTGAAACACCCTGTTGTGGGAGAAACATGGTTCAAGGTGGAATCTTATCCATGTTGCTGCAGAAAATTTTCAGGTCACTAGCATAAAAGGACAGCAATCCAGAATTAGCAAGAACATCAAGATTAGCAGAAAAATAGTAGGAGGCTCATAGCTATACTGAGGTTTTGGTCTCCAAGGAGAAGCTAAGCAGCCCATTCCACATAGCCACATTTTGATACATGAATATACTTGCACTGGCTTAAAGAAAGCTGAATTAGTACCAGTGCTGCTTCCAACAATACTGAGAAAAGTATCTGTGATAAAGAAAAAGAAAACTGCAGCACTTCAGGAAGATTCCTGAGGAAAGACCCAAGCATCTCCCAAGACCTCTACTTCTCTTCAGGAACCAGAAGTTGCAGGCTGCTCCACAGGAAAAAGCAAGAAAGGTCAGGAACCACAGGATCATGTTCTCACCAACACAGTCACAGCCCCACCACACCAGAGCAAGGCCATCACATCACTTATCTAGCAACAAAAAATAAGCTCAAGGCCTAGCCAAGCCAGGCCAGGCAGTTCAAATTGATACATTAAGACTCAAATCAGATCTGCCCACTACCCAGTTCAGGCAAGGTGCACAGCTGAAGACTATATAGCACTCCCAAGGAACAGAGTGGGTGCACAGGTGGGGGTCTCAGGTGAGGCTCTTCAGGACAGTTACAGCCCATCAGGTCAATTGGAACTTGATAGCATCTCGCTTTAGGCACTAGGCAGTACTTAGTGTCTCCATTTTCCATGTATGGGCCGTGAGTCAGCTTCCATGGCTGCTGCTCTGAGTTTTTCACCTAGCAACAAGAGAGACGGATGGATGGGGGGGCGGGGGGCGCATTAGAAGAGACAAAGCAAAATGAGATGAGGAAGACAGAAACTAAATTCTCATTTAGGGAGAATAAGGGGTGGGTGTGGTGCTTGAAGCTACTTGAGTTTCCAAGGTACAAAGGCCAATTTGCAGATAGCAGAGTCCCTTCTGCACTTTAGCCTTCCTGGTAAACCATGACCAACTTGCAGGTGGTGAGGGACACATTCAGCTCTTCCTTAAGCCACGCTGTAGATCAGTGGGCTCTCACCTGCATGTAAGAAGCTCTGCACCACCTCAGCTGTGACCAAAAGGCTTTGCCATTTGCTGTGCGTGGGCTGACCATGAGCCTGCCTCTTATCAGGCAACACAGCGCACCCTGTCCTCCCCATGCCCACTAAGGAACAGTAAGTGGTGCCCCCCTAGCTGATTTTCACCTGGTTGAACTGAAGCCACTTGGAGGACTGGAACCCATGACACCAAATGCTCCCCAAGGGACAATCGCCATCAGAGGCCAGAGCTCTCACCCTCCCCCAGGACACCCCATGCTGCAGTCATCACTGCTGGTGGCAGGCTCGGGGCCTGGGGGTAATGGCCAGGCTGCCCCATCACCTCTGTGCAAGGAGAGCATGCTCTCAGAGACTCACAGGTCAGCACTAGGGAAGGCTGTGCCTCCTCAAGCTCTAAAAAAAGGACTTTGTTCCCGCTCAGCATTTTTTTTTCCCATCTGAGCTAAATCCACTCTTAGAAGGAGATAACTCTATCTCCAGGGAAACAGGCTCTCTGTGCTTGCAGGGACTCAGCCAGCTCCCCCTCTCCTTTAGCTGTGGGGTCACTCAGCAGCAAAGCTGAGGCATACAGTCGCCATGGGGTGTTGGGCTCATGGGGCCACCCCAGGCCAGAAGCACTGCAAGCACAGGGTGCTCTGAGACAATGTATGTTCATGCCCACACTTGAGCCAGGGTCACAACAGGACCTTCATGAGCCTTCCCATCCCTGAAGAGCTCACACAGGAGTGATAACCGAGATCGACCATGCTAAGAAGTCTCACATTACCAAACTGACTTGTGTAGTATGCTTTGAATCTTCTTCCTCCCTGCCCAAAATATCTCCATGTTCTCAGCACCAGTTTTCTCTGCAAACTCACTCACTGCCCTCCCTCCCACCACAGAACCAGACGTGTCCTGCTCACAGAAGTCCTCTCCTGCTGCGCTACAGCATATCTGTCCCCACACACAATCCCCCTCCATCCTCTCCCCAGATGGAAAATGTATGTCCATGGGATGCTTCATGTAAACTGAGGGGCCAAAACAGCTTAGGGGAAGAAGAGGTGACATTACAACATACTGAGCTCATGCTCCTTTTCCAGCTTACTCGGGCAAGTTATCACTTCCCCTTCCACTTGCTGACCTCTGGGAAAGGTATTCATGTCATGATGGAAGAAGATTTCAACCAACAGCTTCTGTATACCCATCTCTATGTTCAATCCTCAAATCTCAGCCTCAAGGAAATTCTCACAGCAACTACATTTTGGGGTGGTTCTTTATTGCCACAAGCAAAACTCCATTTGAGAGAGTTTCTCTGCATTATTATCTGCGCTGGAAATGGGATTACAAGGGTCTTTCAGGCTACAGTCCCTCAGACTTAGATGGCTGTAAGACCTCTCTTATGGACACCATCACAGGTAACTCAACTCTTTCCTGCTTTGGGGACCTATGACTGCTGCTCTTGAGTGCCTTCTCCTTGCCCAGAGGCAGAGACATTCAATGCACCCCACATCATCTTGCAGGAGAGTTATACCCAGGTTTCCTTGCAGCCCTTCCAGCAGATCTGCCTTGATGGGACCCCAGCCAAAGAAAAGCACACTTTAGCAGTGGACACGCACCTCTCACTGCCTTCCCACACCCTGGGCTGTCAGGCAGGGCGCTGAAGCCCATACCCTGACACAATGCCCGCACAGAGTTCGTTGCAGGATCCATGCCTTATCTCGCCTCAGCATCTGAAAGCAGACTTTGGCTAAGTCCTACACGCTGCTATTTAAAGTAAGCCAATTTGTATTCATTCTGCTTGCTACATTCACCAGTTGTTCTGAATTGTGTTTGAAGCTGAAGGGAAGAGGAAATGTACAACAAGAAAAAATTATACACTGGTAAATTTTGTTCTAATCCCTTCTCCTCCCATTATTGCTTCCCCTTTTTTGGGTTTCTTTTTTGTTTTCTGTATTTTATGTATTATTAGCTTTAGCATAATTTTGACTGAGAAAATATGTAGCTGATAGGACTGACTAATTACACTACCTAGAAGAATTAATTACACCATCTGTGACTGACAGAGGAGCCTGACTCGTTGCTTCCTGGTAGATGGAGCTACAACACCAGCTGCCCCAAATCTTTCCCTGTAGAAGGAAAAAAAGAGGAATTACTGTAGGAAACATCATTCAAAAGCCATTACTTCTCTTTTTGAGCAATTTAACTTCATTGGGTGACCTATTCTGACTGGCCAAGTCAGAAATGAGGCTCATCTGCCTCCTTCCCTTGTGATCTAGAAAGGAAATATTTCTACACCTATGCTGGCCCTCTGATACTAGCAATCAGCTGGCTCAGTCAATCGTAGGAGGTAAAATGGGATAGGGCCCATTTGCAAGGCAAGTGGCATAGAATGTCCCTGCTGTCTCCTCTCCCTTCACACCTCCTTGGGACCAGCCCTAGGCCAAATCACAGAATCACAGAATTGTAGGGGTTGAAAGGGACCTCAAGAGATTGAGTCCAACCCTCCTGCCAAAGCAGGTTCCCTAGAGCAGGTCGCACAGGTTGGCATCCAGATGGGCCTTGAATACCTCCACAACACCCCTGGGCAGCCTGTTCCAGTGCTCCATCACCCTCACCATGAAAAAGTTCTTTCTCACATCGGTGCAAAACCTCCTGTGGTCCAACTTGAGACCATTGCCCCTTGTCCTGTCCCCATAGGCCCAGCAGCTTCCTTCACCTTTCCTCATAGGAGAGATGCTCCAGGCCCTTCATCATCCTTGTGGCCTCTGCTGGACTCTCTTCAGGAGATCCCTGTCAGTTTTGTACTGGGGAGCCCAGAACTGGACACAAGACTCCAGGTGAGGCCTGACCAGGGCAGAGTAGAGGAGGAGGATTCCAGAAACACAGAATCACAGTAGGTTAGGAATTGGAAGGGACCTCAAAAGCTCATCTTGTCCAACCCCCCTGCCTGAGCAGGATCACCTAGCTTAAACCACATAGGAACATGTCCAGATTGGTCTTGAATGTCTCCAGAGAAGGAGACTCCACATCCTCTCTGGGCAGCCTGTTCCAGTGCTCTGTCACCCGCACAGTGAAGTTTTTCCTTATATTCAGATGGAATTTCCTATGTTCCAGCTTCGACCCATTTCCCCTTGTCCTCTCACTGGTTATCCTGTTCCTGAGCAGGAGCCAGGCTTTGTCTGTGAGTTGGAACAAGCTAAATCTGTTCCTGACACTGCACTAACGATATGATGGTTAGTTTGATCCCAGGACAGCCAGTGCCCTGGCCCTGCCCAGTCTATGCACAGAGACTCCCAAGTTCAGCACTTGCTCTTATTCCCCAAGTCCAGCAGAGGTGGGGGACAGGCTGCTCCCTCCCCATGGATGGACAGGAAACCTCAACACTAGGAGAAGCAGGGGAGTTGGAAGCTGTGAGGTTTTGCCTTGCCTGAAAGATGGCATCTCTTAGAGCTTCACATGTGGAGTCCCATCATCCTGCTGCTGGCATGTCATCAACAGGCTCCGGCTGCAGCCCTGGAGGGATGGTGGCAGCTTTGGTCTCTGCAGCTAGCTGAAAACCTGTCCTGGTTTCTGTCCTGGCTCACAGTGGACCTGCTGTGGGTTGTTATGGCTGAATGTGGGAGATAGAAGATCTGTTGAGATGCACAGCTTTGATTGTGTGTTTTCGGTTAAGGGAGGAGAATGGTGCCTACATAGGTCAGGAAACTTTAAATAGTCATGCTTTAAGGTAGATGTTCCTGCCCTTTTTGCCTCCAGCTCTGCTGCAGTTCTTTTCCTCCCACTCCCCTTTTAAACCCACTCAATTTACACAGGATAAGCTGTTGTAGTTGGGATGTTAGTGCAAACCTCTTGACTGGAAAAACACATCCCTAACTAAAATCAACGATCCTAAGCATAAAGTTGTATGTATACCTACCCTTCACTATGGTATATCAGGTGCACACTACATGGATGTAAAAAACCTGGGCTCCCCAGCCCTTTATCCCTAGTTTAGACCAGGGATCTGATTTCTCTCAGTGATAAACAATCTGATGCAGTGATCCTTAACCTGCAAAACCTGAATCCCTCTCTAGGTAACCAAGTAAGAGCTCAAGACATCCACTGGGGCCTGATGTTTGCCTGACTCAGCTTTTGCTCCAGGTCTTGAAGAGCATCTTGGATAAGCCTCTCAATGTCACACTAGCTGGACACAGACAGATCCTGGGGAATTCCTAGGCACTCACAGAGAAGGCAAGGTTTATTTTGGACTGGGTATTGGGAAGAGTGCAGGATGATACAAGGCACAAAAATGCTCTGGCCCCATCATGTAGGCAGGGTGCTGAGACCAGCCCACAAGTTTCTAAAGGGCTTTTTTTTTTTTACATAATGAAATTCCTTGGTGAGGACTGAAGTACCAAAGTACTAGTCCTGCATGGCCAGAGCAAGGACTCATGTCTGGCTTGTGGCAAATATTTGCACAGATGCATTTCACGTGGGATAAATTTCCTGTAATCCTCCTTTTTTTTTTTTTTTGAAAGGAAAGGAACTACAGAGAGCAACAAAATTTGGTGGGTTTTTTTATTTCATCTTCCCCGCATAATCTCTGTGCACCCATTCTCATCGAAAGGAATTCTCCACCTCCAACTTGGAAGGTGCTTTCCACTGCAGTCAATAGCTACTCCCAGCTCCAAGGACACATCACCAGTTTCTCTGGAATGACCATTTTTTGCAGCTTGCCAAATTCTGTATGTTTGGGTGAAGGCTGTAAGAAGAACAGACTGCAGGAGCGTTGGAGAGCTGAAAAGTGACGTGGCAGTAAGGAAGAGGAACAAGAAGCCAGAGAAGGTCTAAGGAAAGCATGTCCCTATGAAGTAAAATCAGATGTCCAAGGACATCTCATAAAGGGGAACAGAGTCATTGTGGAACAATAGGAAAAATTTGGGGAATAAAAACAGAGAGAGCAAAATGTGAGAGGAAAAGAGGAGCAGATGCATGGAGAAAAGACAGGGAGATGCCAGTCTGCTGTTTGCAGTACTGGAAATAGTGATGGGATGAAGGATTTGGATCTGGTACAGGATATTCATGCATACATTTTTCAAGAAGCTGTTCTTGGATTTTCAGCTGGGTATTTCTGCGACCTTGAAATGTCACTTTATTTCTTTACACCATAGCTTACTTACCTGTCACTTGAAGGTAGTGATAATATTTCCATCACAAGAATACAAGTATGCTTAAACATAAAGCTTCATGATTATAGGTGAAAGTGAAAAGTCTTGTCCCACTTAGTCAGATTTCACATAGACATATGTATAGATGTGCTTAGATGACCACATATATCGGTAACTACACAAACGTAGATATAAATATGTTACAAAGATATGTATCCCTTTTTTATTTATTTAGGCCAAGCTGACATTTCATGGTTGCTTAGTTACCAGAGAACAATAACGAGAATCTGTTTAGTATATATTGCATGAAGAAGGGAAGGGAGAGGGCAACTGGGTACCATGTCAGACACAAGCACTTGTCGGGCAGACTAGCCCTTTTGGTGGAAGCATGGAGAAAGACAAAAGAGGTCACAGCTGAAAAGAGTTCAGACAGGGAGGCAGTGAGCTGGGACGTGTGGTGCGTGTAGTTCTTGGTGTTCCCATGGCACCTTCGTGAGCGTGAGTCTAAGCTCAGGTCATCAGGAGTCATGAAGTGTTCATTACTTTCCTGACGTATGCCAGCTCTCAAGTTAAACAGACATCAGGAACGTCATCAGTGGTTAGAAAATCTGCCTCTCTTTATACCAGCCATCTACTCTCCCACTGCCCATCCACACTAACACAGACACACTTGCTTCAAACAAATGGCTTTGCTAACTGTAAGGAAGGAGGTCTTGCTGGTTGGAGTATAAAGCACCACAGTAACCAAAAAAAGCACCAAAAAAGCGTATTATGCCCTTCCAACTTCATTCATTCTCAGATCTGCCTCCACTGCAGCTCCCAACCATTTCAAAATTTGCTTGACCTGATTTTGTAAACTTGTGGAAGACCCTCATGGTTCAGGAACTCATCTCACTGTTTCACTTCATACCAGAGGTAGTCTGGGTAAATTTTGCTGATGGAAAACAGCTTTTGCAGATTGACATCTTGTGTCACCAGTTCTCACACAAGCCTAGAAAGATTAATGAGGGAGATTGAATTTGTCCGAGGACACCCTGAGAGTGGTTTGTGGTTCACATTCCCTTGGGAATAAAGCCTTTGGAATTTAACCTTCCCTGAAGGCCCTTCTAACAGCACACAAGGAGGTTAAGATAAAATTAAAGATACAGTGTATTTACTACAATTCTTATATTAAAAATAGAACTACTAAGCTTAGAGACAGGTTAAACAAAACCAAGTTTTTGCTATAGTTGAGCTGCCAGACTTTCACTCTCTGCTTTATCCCGTCAAAAAAGTGCAAGAACACAGTCCTCGTATCAGGGATCCAAATTTCAGTCAAGACCCTTGTCCTGCGTGTTGCTCAGAAAATACTGGATAAGTTTCTTATCTTAAATACATAGTTCCCACACCAGGTTCCACTGAGAATTAAGCCTTCTTCCTATTCTCCAATCTCCAAGAACTCCCTATGACTCATAACATTAATATTTAATCAAGGTATGTTAGGGTTTTTTTCAGATTGTTATTGACTGTCCTAACTTTAGAGATGCTCTTGTTGTTCCTTGATCACACCTAGGAACAACTCCCAACAAGATAGAGAAAAAAACTCTCCACTGATGAAGTAAAACAGCAATGTTTAACTTGACTCCAAACAAGCTGTTTGCATGCTCTTAAAGAAATATTGTTAAGTATGTCAGAGAATATGTCTAGTACCAGACCAAAAGGATCACCCAACCCAGTGCTCTGACTGCAACAGGAAACAGCAAAGGCTTAGGCAAAGACAGCACACATATACAGTGATCTTTCTCTCACTGCATTCTTCCAGCAGCCAGCTATCCATGACTGAGAGATTTCCTGAGCCAAAGATCACATCTGCGTCAATGTCTTTAGTAGATCTTAATAGCTACTTTTTGTCCCATCCCCCATAAATGTGTCAAGATGCTTTTAGAACTATTTATAATTTTGCCCTCCATACCATCCAGCAAATTCCACAGTTTAAGCATCCACCAGATGAAAAAAGTGCCTCTGTTTTGGTTTTGACTGATAAATTTATTAGGGATTTCTACTCTTCATGTTAAGAGAAAACAGACATTTCCTAACCCTGCTCTGTGATCCTAGACCTCTGTCATGTCCTCCTACTCAAGACATCTCTTTTCCAAGCTGAAAAGTCCTAACACCCTACCAAATACAAGGGAGGGTTCAAATCTTGCTGCCTTACGAGCTGAAACACTGACAACTGTACAGAAGTGCAGAAAAAGATATATCGGATGTAGTACAAAGTAGATATATATTGTACAAACATATTAATGAAAGTGGCATGTGCAGTCCATTACCGGCTCTTGACGAAGACTAGATAGGATAAAAAGCAAACAGCCTTGGGAGAACAGTGTGCTTGAGACAAACCATGCCTGCACTGCTATTGAAGGATGTTGTTACATTAGAGCAGTAAAAGCAAACATTTGCTCATAATTCAAACCAGTTTCAGCTCAGCTAAACTGATCCCAGAATCAGCTGTGCTACCACAGAGATCAGATGTCTGCTATATTTCTACCAAGCACATTACAAAGCCTGTTCCATGTGAGGCTGAAACGCGTTGCGCAGAAGTGGCTCTGTCTGCCTGAAATCTGATCTAAATTACAGCTCCAGAAAGTCTTAGATCAAGAGCAGGCTTTTAAGCAACCTTGAATTTTGGAGGTATATTCTCCAAGTCTGGAGTTTGGGGTGTTTTTTTTGGTTTTTTTTTTTTTTTCTGTTCTCCTGCACCAGATAAGTTCAAAATGCTGCTTTTTAATCCCCTCTGCAGGACATAGGTCCTCTTACTGCTTCACCAACCTACCCTCTGGGCTGTGCCATAAAACGTGTTGGTGGTAAAATGTACAACATATAGGAGCTAAAGAAACAACAAAAGACATACAAAGACCTGAAAACATCCACCTGCAAATCACAACTCAGTTTCATTCTGCAGCTTACATCCTGAAAGGCTGTGGCACCTACAGTCGGATGCTTGTGAGAGATATTGAAGTGACCCTTGACTATTACACTGCCTACCTACTTAGGAAGACTTATTTATTTCATGTACATCATGCAATCTGAAATCATCCAATAATAAGTATTCTAAAAAAGCCAACCACATTTTCATATTTAATGTACATACTGTAGCTAAATAAAACCACTTTTGAGGGGTAAATAATTGCAGAGGAAGAGAAAAATTCAAGAGCGTAGGCTATGAAGATGCACTTTCAGCTGAAATGTTTTAAAAAGCGATTAGTTGAGGCAGAGAGGCAGGAAAACTGTTCTTATATGGCTAAATCAACACTCAAAGAGGGTTTCACACTAACTGTGGTAGGTAAGTACAAAAAATTTAGGTGATGCACATGAAGGAAAGAGTGGGAAACAGTTTATAGTCTTGCAGATAAAATACACAAGAGTGAGCCGATACAAGTGACAAGAGTCCATCTGGGTCAAGAGGCAAGTCCCTTAATCTCTTCTTTCTGACAGCTTTTCCATTTGTACTGGGGGGCATGGGTCTTACAAATGGGGCATTGTGATGATTAACAGTGAGGTTTAGGAATACAACTACAGCTAGCTGCGTGAAAAACAACAGGGGCTGGACTACAGAAAACTATACAAGGTCTTCATACTTTTTCTTCTGTAAAAGCCACTGCATTTGAACAGCACCCTGTTCCCAGCTCCCCAGAACGTAACATTCACAGTCACCAGCATGCCCAAAGAGCAGATGGTGACTTTGGACCATGTCTGCAGTGACTGCCTGGACACTTAGTGACCCAGAAAAATCCATCTCCCCGCAACAAGTGTCAGAGATTCTCCTCTCATATATCTCCCCATCTCGAAGACCAGTAATGAATTAGTTACTTCCCAGTGCCACCTCTCCCACTGTTGTCCCAGCTTATGGGAGTTACTTCCCCCTTTCCTTCTAGCTCCTTGGCATACCTCTGCTGAGATTCTTCTTTGCTTTCCCACCTTCCCGTGACCTATCACACAGGTTGCAGTGAAACACTGTAGAATAGGATGCAGTGTTCAAGCATTCCTGCCTCTTTCTTGTCCAGGGAAGAAAAAAGGTTGGAATCTCCCTTTTTCTCTTTTCCAAGCCTGGTATAATGGTGCTAAAACTGTGTGGAACAAAGTGAAGTTGACCTATTTTCCCTGAAGGTGACAAGGGAGGAGCACTGCACGGAACATCTGCTCCCTCCACTGCCCCCTGACAGGAGGTCCACTGTCCTTTCTCCCAGGTTAAAAACCAAGGGCTTCCAGTCTTTTTTCAGAATCCACAAAAATAAATCAGTAGCCATCTGCTCAGTGAAACAGGTGTCATGGCTGGGGACCACAACCTGTCCAGAGATAGAATGCAGCACTGGCCCAGACCACAGAGCGGTGGCATGTGGTGATGTGGGGACCTTTTCCAAAAGATCTGTCAGGCTAGGAAAGGCCAGGAAAGGGTGTGAAATAAGGAGAGCAAGCGAAAATCAGCTCCTGAATCATACAGTACTTGATTTGTTGGAGAGAAGGGGAGAGCAAACCTGGAGAAAGATGTCACACTGGACAAAGAGGACCTGAAGTTAAAGGGCTTTTCCGGAGGTAGCATTGAGTCAGTCAGCATTTGCAGGTCACCCACATTACCACTACCTGCAATGGCAGCACCTCAGAGTTTGTCCCCACAGAAACATCCCAGCCTACATTTGGCCAGCAGTGGTACAAGCAGCACATGGAAGTGAAGCAGGAGCTGTGTTGGTGGCTCTGCAGACAGCGCTTTGCCACCGGAGACAGCTCTGGATGAGCACCTCCCTGTAAGACTGTAGCTGAAGATGCTGTCTGCCAGATGGCCCTGAATTCTTCCCAAAGCTTTGGAGTTTGTCGTGATTTCCTCCTTTTTTAGGGCTATGATATCCTGCTTTGTGCAAAATGAGTCTTCGTCTGCTTTAAGCGCTAGTGATGCAGACAGCTCAGGGAGCTCTCAGCACGGGAGACTGCCATTTCTCTCCAGCATTCACAGGTAGCACTAACACTGCTCTCACCAAAGGCAGCTACCACATGCTGTAGTTTCCAGTGGGGATGAAGAATGTATCCCCAGTGTAAGAGTAGGTCCAAGTGGACTGTGACACCCAGGTAGTAAGAAATTTGCCAGATACCCTGAGAGGAGCAGGCTGGATCAGGAAAATATTCCTTTCAGAAAAAGAGTCTGGAAAGCAAGGAGAGGTGGTTTGTAAAGCCAAAGCAGACTAGGACCATGTCTGATCTCAGGTGAGGGGGCCATCACCAAAGCAACATGATGTGCAGGGAACCAGGAGTGGTAAAAAAGGAAGAAGGAAGAGAAGGATATCAGGTGAAAAAAGGAGGACGCTGTGGGGCAGAAAAAACAGCAGATGACATGGAGAATGCAAGCTGGATAAACAGTATGCTATCCCCTCCTCCTTACTGAGCAAAAGCATTTTGGAAATAAGTCATTACTACTATGAATATAAAGAAATAATCCCAGTTTTGCTCTATCATCTGTCCGTTTGGTTGGAAATGTCAGATGCCCGGGAGGGGAGGAGGAAAGGTTGCCATCAGACAACATCCATTTGTAAAATTGTATCTGCCGGGTTCCCAGCAGCTGCGATCTCCAGTTCCTATCAGGAGTGAGTGCGAGAGGCTAGACAGAGGGGAGCTGGGGGCGGAGGAATTAGGATTTTTCAGTTCTCCCAAGCAATACTTGGCACTAGAGCCAGCACCCGATAACAAACTGACTCAGTTGCTAACTCGCACAGGCTCCCTCTCTAGTAATGGACTCCTCTCTCATTAGCGAATACAACTGACAGTAAAAGTAAACATACTTGCACCCTCCCCCTCTTGTGCTGCTGACACAGCCTTGATTGACAGATCTCGGGAGTACATCAATGAAAGGAGTGGACAGTTGCTGTTATCAGCCAGCATGAACACAGGACGGAGCTAATAATAATATATTTACACAGTGTCTTTCTGTCACAACGCAAAGCTCCATAGAGAACGGAGCGGTCTAGTGACCTATGAATGGTTTGCAGTAAGTAAATTTGAGAAAGGGCTTTCACTCTAAACTTCCCCATTCAGTTGCTCAAAAGGGTCCATATTTTAAGTTTATTCATTTTCTGTTAGCACTGACAGGGAACAATACCTAGAGTTAACAGCCCAGAAAAGAGAACAATAGAAAAAGCAGCCAGGCTTTGTTTTGTTTGCAAAGTGAACACAGTCCCAAACAGCTCCTCTGGTTATGAAGCACGACTGCAGATACCTGTGCCTCGTCCCAGTGATGAAGTATTCCAGCAAGCCTCGGGGAAAAAAACAGCAAAGATGTTATGCCTGAGTTATCTAAGAATGGGGAAGGGGGGGGAGGGAAGAAAGCATATTTGCTACCTTTAAACAAATAATTAATCAGATATTTTTTCACTTAAGTGCAAGTAGTTAATGCTTCAGTGAGGAAGTGTGGTTACACCAGATCGTAACAAAGGACAAAGCTTCAGAGTTTCAGAAGTCTATCTAGGCGTTAGCAGTGTACATATGCAGTAACACCAGAACATCATGCACAGAACATGCCCAGCAGTCTGCAATGGCAGATGCAGTTTTTGTGCAGAAGCAAAGCCTCCACCTCCCATCAAAGATTATACGTTATAGGAACTTCAGCAAAGAGCCATTATGCACATACTCTACAGTCTATGTCTGAAGACACTATTTTGAGCAAGAGCCGTATGTAAGTCTTCCAGCACACAGTGTTCTGCATGCATTATCCCACTTCACGTTACTCACTGCACATATCCTCCTGCCTGAACTGTCAGCTGCAATCTAACCGAAAAGGGCAACAGAGTCGAACACATTCCCCTAGTGTTTAAAACCGTAGAGTCCATTCACTTTTCTGGGATTCAGTCTTCCCCGTGGGTGGGAGGGTTTCTTTCAAGGCCCCACATTTCCCACAGCAGCAGAATTTCCTATGGAATATATTTCATGCCAGAGAATTTATTCTTCAACTGCAGGGCCACATTTTTCAGGGAATAACATTCTACTTTAAGTTGTAAAGAAACCTTAAAATATCAAACAGATGCGATCTGATGCCATGCTGTTGTCCTGAATCCATGGTCAGCATGGAAGCACCCTTTTCCATTCTCTTCCAGGGAGGTTTTATGCCTGAGTCAGCTCTGTGGCACTCCAGCACTTGTGAGAAAGACATAAAACCCTCCCTTTTCCTTACTGGCTTCTAATCCTAATTTAAAAAAAAAAAAAAGCCCCAAAAAACAACAACTTAGCTTTACTAGGGTCATCAGTAGAGAAAACAGCTAAATGAACCTGGGGTTCTTCAGCCACAGTACAGAGAGTGGCTAATTTACCAAACCTCAAGTTACCATCACTTCCTTCATTTCTTTTCCCATCAGTCCAACAGTGAACTGCAACCAGTACAAAAACTCATTCCACATCAAAAAACAGAGATGCTACACAAAACAAATTCAATATAATCTCAATTTGTTAATGAAAATGACATAATATTCACCAGAATAATTTTATATATAAATACCTCTACAATAATTTTATATATAAATACACTTATTTTATTAATATTTTTAAATAATTTCTCTGCACATGTTCCTCTACAAGTTTTCCTTGCACGTGTTGTGGAAGGCATGGAGTTTTCCAGCAACATTAAGAACTAGTCAGTGATGAAACACAAGTTATATTTCTGGCAGCTGGGTTGACAAGGCTATCTCAAACCTTGTTCCTGTAAAGAATTCAGCCTGGCTAGTTTTTCCCCAGTCACATCTCTCTTCTGTTTAACCAGCACACCCCATCTACTGGCATATGTTCTTCACCAGTTCTTTGAGGCAGGAGTTTGTGGACTTGAAGAAAAGGGCATTAAACTCAGATCATCTAAACTGGCAGCCATGAGTACTGTTGGTTTGTGTTAGCGGAGGCTGCCAAAGTCTCAGTTCCTTGAAGGCTGGAGATTGGATTATCTGCATGGATGAAGGTTCCAGAGGAAGTAGAGAAAAAATGAAAAGGTTTCTTTAGGAAGAAGGGACATGAAGGTGACACTACCCAATCCTCACATTTCCATTCAAGTCATCAAGAATGCATCCATGCCTCCTGAATGCTCTGAGACTGAGATAGAAAGCCATCATTTTTCCTTCCCAGTCTAAGTGTGGCACCATGTTTTGCACAAAAACCCATCTGTTGTTGATGTTCAGTGTGCTCGACAGTTCTCTGTTCCCCTCCACCACAAGCTGTTGCTGTAGGGTTCAGTTCTTATCATCCCAAATCTCATTTGCTTTTGTAGCCAATAAGCTACAGCTCTGAATGAGTCCTAAAGAGAACAGAAGACATGCAGCTTCTAATCTTGCTGATGGAAGTATTTGCTTTGTAACCTTTATCTCTTTTTGCTAGAATACAGGAATTCCTCTGTGCACAAAGACCCCTTTATTTTTGTACCCATCTGCCCCAGATTTTTGCTCCTCCAACCTCCTGCATTGCATTCAGCACATCCTGCCTCCTGGGCCAACCCTTCTGATAACATCAGGTGAATAAAATAGGAGCAGCTCTGTAATAGGAAATTACGTTTGTTTTAAATCTATATTTGTCATGCCAGTGTGCAACAGGGAAGATTTAATTAGCCGGTGAAGCTCGCCTTTGGTATGTTTTCATGAATACAGTAAGAGTTTTGATGCATGACTTCAGGCAACTACAACAAAGACAGAAAACACGCCATGAAATTAAGAGACATAATATATACAAGAGAAGACACTTGGTTGCTGTTACACATTTCACCAAGAAATGGGCCACCACCAAACCTGGATCAAGCTGCCTAAATCTAGGGACATTCTTTAATTCAGATCCAAATTTTGCACTAGAGCTAAATGCTGCAAAGATGTTAATCACACGTGAGATGACTGCACAGGACCCTGTGCAGGAGTGACTAGGGAGAAGAAAGCGTGAATGACTAAATGAGTGGCCCTGATATGACACATTAACAAAATCCCAAGGTTGATTTGCATTGTTTTGATGGCGAGGACTGTGAAAAGACTGCTGTACCAACTAGGGCACCACCAGTCCACAGCATGGTTCTCTATTTCTCCTATACTCCCTGTTATGGGCCTGTACAACTCTGCAGTGCACCCATCTACCCACAAAAGCGCTCACACAGCTCTTCAGAGGAGAGTGTCAGGAGTCAAAGCTGGACTTTTCATTGACCTCTTCTAAACAGCTGCAAAATGGCATTGTTGGGGTAGCCAGACCATGTCTCAATGAAGGAGGTCTTCAGGTCTGTCCAGGTATACCTTTGATCCAGTCCTAACTCTGTTACACACATCTTTCCTGACCTTCTCTGTTGAGCCGCAGTTAAATGATACATTTGACTCCGCAGATATGTTATAAGGTTTCATTATATATCATCAACACTTCCCTACATACACTGCTGTGTGATGCCATTTTTTAACTTTCAGTCTTCCATTCATGTTAAGAGGACAAATCAAATACAAAAGCCCAATTTTAGACCACCAAGAAGAAACTACCCAGCCCCAATTTCTAGCAGCTGCTTCCAATTTTATCTACCATGATTTCTAAATGGTAGCCTTTTTCTCCCAGGTAACCTGCAACATGAAGGAGAAGCTTTTCCAGGTATGGATCTGCTAGCTTCACTTTGCTGGCAGCATCCATTAATGTATATCTGCCTTTGTCACTACTATTTCCATATAGCACAGAGGGAAACAGAAAATAACACCTGCAAGCAGACACCTGGGGTTTGCATTCTGGTCTGAGCAGCTGGGGCTTCTTCATATGACTCAGGTTACGAGGAAGCTCTGCTTCGAGCACACGGATGAGGAGCAGTGTGGGAAGGTCTTACCAAAACTGGCTCTGTCACTCCAGGGCTGAAGAGAAGATTTCATTCTCCAAGAGCTGCCAATCTAGTACTTTTTTTTTTTCTTTTGCTAGTGATAATATTTTCTAAGCTTAAAAATAAACTTGGTGAAGTATATGCTACCTAACAATGAATGTCTCTTCAATTTCAGGGGAAAAAAGGGCGGGGAGAAATGGAAAAAAAAAAAAAAAAAAAAAACCAGACTGATTATCAAATACTGCAAACCAGCACCAGGTATAACCAAATTATAGTTTAATATGTCTTAGGTATCCCATTTACAGCTTCAGGTCTTTCAAGGAAATAGGTTTTCCCCACTGAGAAATGAACATGCAGTGAAATTAAAGCAACTTTAGCCCCACGCGAACCGAAAGTAGGTTGGATATCTATTTTAAATAATCACCCAAATGTTAATTTTTCATGATGGAAGAAAGACCTGAGAGGAGAGGAACACTCTCCACTACCCTCTCCAAACTACTGTCTCAGCTACTCAAGGCTGGGGGGCAATAAAGCACATGGCTGGATATGTTAAGACCCTGCTTTCATTGCTCTTTGCCACCTTTAGAGACAGTCCCAGGCACCAGTGGCCTGGAGAGACCTCTTTGACTATTTGGGGAACCATCTAAGTACCATCTAGCATGAGAGGAGAGCAAGATGCCAAGGTGATGGGGAGACTTCAGCATCCCTGTGTATTGATGTCCAAACCCTTCCTCCATCTGACATCCAACCTCCCACTCTCCCCTTCTTCGCTGGCCAGGCAGGTCCTGCGAGAGGGCTGGTGGTCGTGGGGCAGGGAGCTGGGTCGCGGCTGAGTGTGGGGCTCCTCCGACTCCCCCCATGCTGCCCCTCCACGCACAAGAGGGAAAAAAATCCGCAGGCAAAAGGAGGAAGGCAAGTGCTGTTAAGTGGCTCATTGGTTTCTATGGCAACTGGCTCCGCTCTACTCCAGCTGCTTACCCCACAGTCCCTCTGTCACCCTATTTTTAGCTGAAAAATCAAAGAAAGAGGAAAAGTGGTGGGGGTTTGGGGAGGAGAGAGTTAGGAGACCTTCTTGGGTTTTGCAGAGAGGAGTTTAATGTGGATGCAACCTGTTCTTGCTTTTAATCACAAGTTAAATCCCCACTGCAGAGGCTTACTATGGGATTCTTTGGACTTGGTGCACAGTCAGGTCCCACATTTGCCAAGACCTTGCATGAAGCTGCATGTGAGCAAGGCAGCCCAGCCATCCCCCTGTGCAGCCAGGCTGTGAATTTGACCTTGGCATCAAAACTGGTAAGAGAAAGAAGACTTTTATGTACTTAGGGTAAAAAAAAAACTCCTGTGCCATAACACACTACAGTGAGGTGATGGATGCTGGCACAATGTCTTTTAACTCTTCGATCTGAAAAGTTACTTCTTTTTTCTAAAAAAAAAGTTGAGTCTGTCCACGATCTCTCTGTCCTGCATCATGCAAGAAAATCCTCACAATAATGCAACATTTTGCTCATATAACCCATCAATGGAAGGCTCAAAAACAAATTTACCTGGGCTGTACCAGGTTATACTTTAGTTAGTGGGGTTTGGTATTGGGGACTTTGTTTGTTGAGCTGCAATATATCTGCTGGCAAACCTAGAGCAAAGATACTGTAGCCTGCAGTTTTAGTATGCATAGGAGTGTGTTCACAAAAGCATGGGGCCCTTAGTCTCTTCTGACTACCTGCCTTTCTGAATTGCATATAACTAAACACTGTGCGAAACAGCTATTTTGGCAGATATCTCTAGCTTCATTGCCCTCCTTGTCCCCAGAAATTCTGAAAAATTTAGAATAAAATGTTGCAATTATCCTCCAAATAATAATCTTTAAACTCCAACCAAGGCAGATTGATGTAATGAACATCTATATTCACTTTTTTTTCCATTTCAACTGCCATGACATTTGAAGCTTGCCTCCAAACTGTTCCTGCTAATAGGGTTGTAGAAGACTACCTTTGTACCGCTCGTTTTCATTTGCTGCCATGAGAAGGGGTATTGATCTGTGTATCTCTGCTCACACAGCAAGGCTTCCCATTTTGGAGCTGTGATATTGTCAGACTAAGAGGACAAGGAAAAGATCAATGATTTCTAACAATGATCACTTTTAAGAGGAAGTGCATTGGTAAAATGACTTACTAGTCCAAGTATCGCCTTTGCAGTCTCTGCAACCAGTCCTATATCCCGGCAGGCATTAACGCTCTAGCTGTAGATAAAAGCAGTATATTGGGAGGGAATCAGCCACTTGAAAAATCTTATTGGCTGTGACATGAGATGGTATAGGCTGTATAGGGCTTAAGAGAAACTACACAAATGGAGCAAGACATAGCTGACATAGCCTAGCCGTGCCCACACCAAATAGTGCAAGAAATGCCAGGGCACTGGCAGGGCTGGGGGTTCCCCAGGGACATCCCACAGCCCCAGCCAGGAGCAGAGCAGCTGGGGGGGCACTGGGAGCAGCCCCAGCTCTGGGCATCATGTACATCATGGATGCAGCATGGCCGTAGCTGGGCAAGTCTGTGGGGAGCTGGAGACCAGCAGTGTTGCAGTGTCACTGAGGCAGGGACTGACAGTCCTGGGAGCTGGAAATGGGGTAATGGGACCTGGGCAGCATGGAAGGAGCCCCAGGAGGTGCTGGACAGGGACAGCAAGGGCTGGTGGTGCCCTTGGAACCCTGAAAAGAAGTTTGCGAAGGAGGCTCAAGAAACATTTTAATTGCCAGGAATTTGGAAAACGTCTCACTCTTAGACCCACTGGAATTTTTCTTTTTCTACTTTAGTTTGTGTCCTCCAGAATGCCCAGAGGCAACACATCTTGTGGCTTAACTACCACTGTATTTGCCAATTTTTTTCTGAATGGCCCTTTGTTAGCTTCTGGAGAGATACAAAGAAAAGGTGTTCCCAACAGGCATCTTCTGATACATGTTACTTTAGACACTTTTATCAAGTCCTTTCTGACCAAATTTCATTTCTTGAAGCAAATATCAAGCCCATCCTCCCAGGGAACCTTGTAAAGCCCATTATCAACATCTGCCCTGAGAGAAAACAACACACTCACCTTATAACCCTCCTGTACCCTGCATCTCCACACATTCTGGGGGACTGTCAGGACAAAAATGCATACAGTAAAGCAGAGAGAGACTCAGAACTACAAATCTCCCTCTGACAGCCCTGGAAGATGAGATGGCCCTGAGAAAAGGACACAGATTGTTGTAGGGGTACAGAATACCCAAGCATGGAGTCAGGCCTGCTCTGCTAGGAAACTTGCTGCAGGAAGATTTCTGGCCAACCCGGAAGAGATGGAGGGAGAAGAGATCCTTTGCAGTGAGGTGAACCAAAGGCAGAAGCAGAGATGAACTGCAGGGAAGCAGCAAGGCACACCTGCAAGACAAGGAGGAAGAGAGACAGAGAGAAAATATGGGCCACTAAGCACACATGCACAGGCAGGATGGACAGCAGCATCCTCACTTGCTTCCACAGGTTAGGTAGAGAGGAGGAAGCTCAGTGACCACCACACTAGTGACTATACTGAAGAGCCATATCACATTTGCAAAACTGGAGGCTATGATCCTGACCTTCCCTATAGAGCATTTTCATGTCTGCAGATAGAAATCTCCACCTCTAGGTGGTGTTTCTGATTGTTATTTATTCTGCTTTCTGACAAGAGGAGTGCACGAGCACTTCCAGATGAAGTGTGTGTGCACATTTAATATTAATTTATGGCAAGTACTTTGTGCAGCCTTGACATTTGTTTCCATGTATACTAGCAACAGGAAACAAGCCTCTGAATGTTTATGCAATATGAGCACACATGCAAACAATCTTGACAGATGATCTTCTTTAAAACCTGCCTATTTTAACTTCTTTTGCATTTCTCATTTGTCCTTATTCAGCACATTTTAACATGCAAACCTTATCCTCAAAAGGCCATAGGAAACTCTGTCAAATAAAGCTGAGGCACTGCAAAGATGGTAGTAACACATACAGAGAGAGACTGATAGAGATACACATAAAGAAAACTTAGAGGTCCAGTCATAGTGTAAAGTCCGATAAAAGAATCCTCTGCTTATCAATGATAGACCCTCAGCTCTGTCTTCATGATAAACTGAAACCATAACAATTATCAAATGCAAAACAGCCCCATGGAACAGCCTCTTATATCTGTACCTCCAGATAATGGCAGCAAGGTGATACAAAACTTCGGTCTGGGTGGCAGACAGGACTTGGGACTCAGGACTGAAGTACCAGGGCTGTCAACAAACATGTGTGGATCACCTACAAGGCATGGAAGCCTATTTGCTCTGCAGAGCTCTTGTATAAATCCCTCCTCATAGTGGCCCTCAGGATGACTGAGCTGCAAAGCTGATTCGTACCAGTAACCACTCCAACACCTGCTATCTCTCTAATGATCTCAAGCCCCTTAGCCTCAGGGAGAAGCAAGATAAATCTAAAACATAGACAGAGAGAAGGAGATTCTCTCCTGAAGACACAAATAAGGTCTTTGGAGTGTCCCATCCAGCAGTTCTTATTCATGGTTGGTACATGGTTGGGAAGAAGGAGAGAAGTCAGATGAACATGTTTTGCTCTTTCCTTGCAAGAGTTGCATTGAAGAGATGTTCCTTTGTCAAGGATATCTCTGTGGACATCAGATCTCTTTTAAACAATGTCATCTCCTGCAGTTAGACCTTGTCCAAGCTTGATCCCCTTAATATCAAGAAAGAGTGATTCGTAGCATCTAGTCTCGGTGCTATGCCATTTGTGTACTCTGGGTTCTGGGCTCAGAAACACTGAAGAACTGAATCTCAAGACTGTTTGTTTCCTCATCTGTTGTTTTAATGAAACAGAATAGTTCCATTACTCTACACAGAAGGGACAGGCAGTCTATCTTGTCCTTCTGAGGCCTGTTTGTTCATAATTTGCAGTGGTGTTCTCAAAAAAAGCTGGTATAGTTTACTACAAGGCACTCTTCAGAAAGGAATAGATACATCACTGAGAATGACTTGCTTAAGCAGGTAACACTACCCATCACCCAAGGCAGAAGGCCTGTAAGGTAATTTCCACTCTTCCTGGTGTCCTAAATCCATGTCAGTCTGATGTTTGCAGTAAAGGAGTTCAATCATTTTTTTCAGGTCCTTATAATTGCAGCTACACCTTGATATCCAGTGACCCTGGTTGCCTTGGCTGCAAAGAGATGGCAGGGGCATTTCAGGATCTTGTGCCAGCAAAAAGAAGCAGCATCAGAACAAAACAGGGAGGAGGATGCTGTGTTGTACAAGACATCAGGAAAAAAATTATGCAGGACACTAGCAACATCCTGCAAGACAAGCAGACTCCTAGGTATTGTTTCAGATACTGCCAATGCCTGAAATATCACAGGATAATGATGCTGTGGCTGCATTTGTGCTTCAGCATCTTTGCTGAAGTTCACAAGGTTCACAAAGTGCTTACACTGGAAAGCAGGAAACAGCTGGCTGGAAGTTGGAATTTCACAGCAGCAAAGATCCATAGGAGTGATCCAACTAGCAAGCACAAGTGTGCACTGGAAGAGTGTGAAACGTTCTTTGAGCAACTGTGGCTCTAAATAGCCTTTTGATTGGATCAGTGAAGACTCAGTTCAGAGAAGTGATGGGGTACCATACATCCTGCTGAGTTGGTCAGACACTAGACTTTGAGGATATTGTTGCTCGCTGATCTGTCTCTCCTGCCCCATCCTGCACTGGCACATCTTTTGCTCCCTAAGGCCCGTACTGATGGATCCTCAAGGACTTTTCTCTCTGGTGTACTATTTTGAGATACTTTTGCAGCAAATTATATGGCATTATTCAGCATGAGACGAAGGTCAAACCACCAGCTTGGGAGTGGGCTAGTACCATCATACTGCGTGATTCCTATAAAGGTCTCTAATAATGGGGATAATGTAAGGGACCGCCATAACAGCAATCTGACAATTTGGTGTTGCTATGCAACTTGAGTTGTGAACAGACTTTTGCAGTTGCTTTTTATTTGTCCATTGAACGCTCAGTGCCAATGTCTGGCAACCTTCCCCCTTCATCACTTTACCTAAAGCAGCAAGAATTCATGTGCAGGTTTTGTGCCAAGGTGCCCTCTCCCAACCACTAATCTGAGCAAACTGAGATGCAGACACCTACAATGCTTTTCTGATCCTGAATGGGATTCCTGTGGTGCCATACACACACATAAACAACTATATACATTCACACAGAGTTCTCCTCTCCGACTCGTTGAACAGCTTCCCATTTTTCCTCCATTCCTGCCTTAATATCATCATGTTTAAAAGTGCACTGTCTTTGAAAGCTTTTCCCTTGACATGTCACAGCTCTTGTCATGCCACTTCACACTCTTCTAACTTTGCACATGAGGTTCCTTCAGACTGTGCTATCTTTCTCCCAAATACTTTCTCAGAGTCAAAGTGGTGATAGGTAAGGTTGTTTGCTCCATATTGGTTCATTGATGTGTCCTGATAATGCCTTGTCCTCTTTCAAAACTTTGACCAGTTTTAACACCCTCCAGCAATGATGCTTGCAGTCCTTTCCCTGGGACTCTGACATTCTGACAAATCTCAGTGGTTAGGGAAGCTGACCTGCTCTTGTCCCTGGATGAAATCTGACCCAGGACTCCTAGTGACATCTCTTTGTGCCACCCTCAAAAGCTCTCCCTGGTATCTCCCTGGTATCACATGAATATCAAACTGATGTCTACTCCACACCACGGTTAACCACTGCTCATTCTCTGTAATCTTTTGCTATCACTTCCCAGACAACCCCTGCAGCCCTGCTCAAGCTGTTGTCTTTGTCTGAAGTCCTTTGCTTTCCACAGTGTTTTGTGGTGGTGTTTTTGTGATGTTTAATAGCCACAGCTCAGGGTTGGTTGCATTTTAGTGGTAGGAGGGGGAACACAGTGAACTGTGAACTGAAACCCCATATAACAGTTGCTAAAGACGAAAACAAGTAAAGGAGTGCTTGCTATGCATGCTATCTCCAGAAAAACATCTTTGCAAATGTGTATCTGTGCAGGCATTGTGGAGACAGGGATTACATTATGCAGAGGGGAAGAGGAGCTGACTGTCAGAAGAGATTTGCAGTCCATATTGATGTTTCACAATTGTGCATCTGTCTGCAGAACAGCCATGGAGCTCTTGAAGTCATTGCACTAAAAAAAAAAAAATAATTATAAATCAATAACTTCACTTACCCTTTTACCACACCTCAGAGGGTGGAGGAGGAGAGTGTCATAACAGCTCACACTAGTGAGAAAATTTTAATCAAAACAGTCTTCCACCAGATAATACTATTGTGATAAAAATCAACAATTTTCACAAAATCGTAAGTACAAATGAAAAATCCCTATGTAAAAGGAAGCTCACACACACAAAAATCAGTACTGGAAAGTTTCCTTTAGGGAAAAAAATCACCAGATATTCTTTCAAATTAAAATACTAATTTTGAAAGCGACATTATGTTTTCTGATCACATTCTACTGCCTGTATTGTTTTTACATTCTTCAGTTAATAATGAGAGACACCAATGTGTTCAACATCCTGCCATTAGCCTGGAATCAGGTTTCTAAGATATTAAAAACAATTGGTTCCTAGCTAGTACCCAGCACATTTCTTCTTCAGAGTGTAAAATCTGAAATTGTTTCATTCAGCACATATTAGTAAAACTGGTACCACTTTTGAGAGTGGTAGAAAACTCACTGCTTGGTAAAAAAATCGCTTGTTTTGAAAATAAAATATCACCTGTACTAAATTATATAACAGAACATTTAATTGTGATATTCATGGTATGCTGTGTTACCGGTAGGATTGCATAACATGTCCTCATATGAGACTTGATTTTCCATAACCTAACTCTGCATTACAAGTGGCATGTGAAACAGTGCCAAAATTTAACTAATGTTTGAAACAAAACATTGGTTATTTTTCTAAAAATATCTATTTGAAACATCCATAATTTTCAGTTCTTAGGAATACATTGAAAATACTATTTTTATCACTAAGAGTAACGGGAAGCTTGGAAATCATAAACTTTGAAATATCTCTTAGAATGAACATTTCAGGTTTCACCTGGCTCTCACTTAACCTGTGATTCATTCTTTGTGCTAACTCTAAATCTCTCTATTTGGAACAGTTTTAGGAAAGGAGACCTTGTCAAAAGCAATCATCATAAATACAGCATGCACTTCATCTTAGCTGGTTCTACTAGCATTTGTTGCTAGATCAGCTCATCATCAGTGCTCACTTTCATCTCAATTTTAATGATTTCTATAGGCATTCATGGTGCTCTCACAATTATCCCCATAGGGATATATAAGTCTGGATAAATTTAATCAGTCTTGCAACCCAACCACACCCAAGAACTAGGAAAGCTTCAGTACTCCCCCCATAGCCCTGCTCACAAAGTCCTGTTGCGGGGAGGACCTGGGATGGGACAGACACTTCTCCTCCATTCCTCCGCTCATCCCATTCCGCACCCGGAGAGCTTGGACTTTTCATTCCTAACCTGCGAGAGCAGCAAGAAAAGGAAAAGATCTCCCTTCCTCCAGCACAAGTCCTCTCCTCTCCGGGCCTTCAGCGATTGCAGCCCAACCGCAGCCCAAGGCCTCCACCTAGTGTCTGCAGCCAAGGCCGGCACACCACCGGCTGAAGAGGCGGGTGCCGGTGGGGGCCATGAAGCTTACCAGCGAAGGTTGAGTTTATTTCCGAGGCCAATACGAAAATGAGATTCGGCTCATTACGAACCACTCAAGCGTCGTATGCTGTCACCTGGAACTCAAACGATAGATTCCGTTTTACATGTGGAGAATAAGATGACCTTCCTTTTATCCGCCACCACACAGCTCACGTGAAAGCCCAAGGTTTCAGGAGGATGTGACACAGAAGGATTAGGTAGGGCTGCTCTCCCATGCCCAAGGACAGCTTCTTCACATTTCTCCTTGGTGCTGCCTTCGGTCAGCCCCCAAGAAAACTGAAGGACTTTCTAGCACCTCAATCCCTACTGAGAGACACTTACAAACTAGGCTTGGCCTATTTTCACAGGTATGTGATATACAGGTGCTTTCTTTCCACTTGTGTTTGACTTCCACCTTCATTTCATAGACTTCAGGCAGAAGAAAGACTCAAGGTCCCCATCACAAATTGTTTCTGCCTATCCCTTTCTCTGTCCCAGAAAGAGTGTCTTTGCTGTTGGGTCTTTATTGACTCAAGGCAAGTTAAAGCAGTACTTGGTAACTGTCAAAGCAGCACTCTCTCTGTTCATTGTCACACTTGTATACTGGTCTGATAGGAAATTGTCCTCTCCTCAGGTAAGTCCAGGTTGTAAAAATCTTTAGTGTGGGTATTTCCAAGACCATTCTCAAAAGGCTCCTTCCTCCCGGTTTTAAATTGCCTCTCCTGATCTCTTTGATTCAGCTACCTTGGACCAAGACCCCTTACACTCCCCCGTGCTTTGGTTTATGGGTGCTAGAGGCCATGTTCTTCCTCCAACACCTCCTACTAATCATGTGGACAAGTGGATACATCTATGTAGAGCTGTACATATACCCATTCACAAAAACTCTCTGTTAAGAGGCGCTCAGAGCTTACAACATGACCCCAGAGCTTTTTATAATATGAAGTCACACTTGGAAACTGGAGTCACTGAAAGCCATGAAATCTCTCCAAGTCATGAAATCTAATCGAGCTGCCCCAGTGTCCCACTACCCCACACTTCTCTCACCTACAAAAACCCATCTTCCCTCAGCTTCCCAGCTGCCTAATCTTTTGATATGTAAGTGAAGTTCAGGAGAAGTTCCATGGGCTTAAAGACCATTCTAGCTGAATCTGTGTGTAATGTAAAGGGGAAAGGAGAAGCCTCTGGTGGAAGAAATGGTTGGAGCAGATGCACACATTGCCCCTTGGGGATGATGAAGGTGTTGTGTAGCGTAAGCACTTCAGCATCCTTCTAGCATAAGACCTCCAGACCCCTCTCTGGGAGCTCCACCACTGTACTGGTAGAAGCTACAGGGTAAAGACAGAGAGTATATTTTATTGATGTCACTAGCCAGCATTACTTAGAACAGGGCTGAGCACAATTGCAAAAAGAACTGTCTCCAAGCAATTCTATTTATATTCCTACCAGAACTACCATTGGTACAGTCATCCTGCTGCTGAAATACTGACCCTGTCATTGCCAGTGTAGCCACAGACCTGAGAAGATCTTTTTGGATAGTTTCAGAATTTGGCATGGTCTTAATACCAGCAAAAGCAACATTGGAAGGGGGTGGAGTGTGCTATTTGCACAGGACCTGCGTCAGGATTGGCATTCACTGAATAGCAAGACATATGAAGGCATTTTATCCCAATATAGAGAATAACGCATCTTCCTCTGCGTTGCTGGTGGTAACTTTGGCAGTCCAAGGAACAATGGTAATTGCTTGTTACTGTGGAAACAAGACCTCCAGAAATAACACTAATGAGCCAGCAGGGTCGTGGGAGAAACACAAGTGTACTGTCTCCTGCAAACACACATGATTTGGCTGCACACAGGAGATGGGGCTCCGGGGAGAGGATCATTTTATTTGAATGCAACAAGCACCCAGAACAAACTCCACTCCTCCCCCATGCCAGTCTGAGCCTGCAAACAATCTAAGCGACTTCTAAATAAGTTCAGCTAAGTTTCTAAATCATTGCTTTTCACCTCCCTACCTGCCTTAAATTTGGGGGGGGGGTTGGCTGGGAGATGGTCTCTTTGGAGTAAGCCATTCTGTGGGTTGTGTAATACACCTGATAGGAAGGATAAGGAAACACATTCTTAGAAATTTCCCTACCCAGTTCTGCAGATGCAAAGGATATTGGCAATCTGGGACATGTGTCTATAAGAATCTGAATGACAAGATCCTTCTCCTAATAGTCTTTTGGTGATCCACCACTCCATGCAAAACAAGATGAAAGGAGGGAAGTGTACAGCAGGGCAGAGGAAAGGGGAAGGAGACACCAAAGAGCCTAACTGCAGCCTCAGCACACCATGGCCTTTTCCCTTTCATGCTGTCTTGCCTTTGACAGAGAAGAGAAGATGGAAAGGTGGTAGATGGCAGCCTGTGGATACAGCTGTTCCATGATCCACATTCTTCTGACCGGTAAAGTTCCCAAAATGCTGCTTTCTAACCCCAGGTCCTACTGGCACAGCAGTGTGGTGGACAGCTGTATCTTCACAGTCCACTCAGCCTCATGTACTAGGTGCCAAAAAGTGGACCTAGTGCTCAAAATGCCCTGAAGGAGACTTCCCTCTGCCTGCCAGTGGCTCCAAGGCTTTCAAACTTTTGGCCAAATTCTGAGAGTTTTATCCTTGAGGAGAACAGGTAGGAGCTGGGAGCAGAAAACAGTACATGTGCCACCTAATGTTATAGCCTCAATGCTGCATTTGGGGTGGCCTTGCAGTAGATCAACTGCTAACTGAATACTCCTTGGCAGCTCAGAAGGAGCCAAATTATGTTCTTCAACAGCTCCCTTCAACAGCTGCTCCACCTATGTGGAGTGGGTCATTAGGCAAAACACACCTGACAAACCACTGAGAAAGGAATAGCTGGTGTGTGCAAGTCCACCCTCTGGGCTCTACCCCTACTGAGGAGCCAGGTTCAGACGTGCTTCCAGTGTACTGAAATACACACACTAACCAAGAGCTGAAGGTACATAGCAGAAAGTATGAACCAGCTGCTTGGTTGTTTCCTAAAATAAAAATAAATCTACCTATGAGTGAGACTGTAGCACAGATCAGCTCCTTGGAGTAACTACCGATGTACAAGCTCTTTTCCCAGGATGAACCCAGGTGGTTTCACTCTTCCTGGTTAAGGGGGGAGCACTGCAGATTAGCAAGCAGCTACCAGTGAGCAAATATAGGCAAAGAAGCCAGAGCTGAAGCAGGCCAGGCAACACTTGAAATCATACCCTGCCTTAATATGAAGGAAAGGTTTTGATTGTCCCCACCCTACGGGGGAAAGAAAAGGAGGTGTAAGTATCAGTCACAGGAGAAGAGAGAAGTGGGTCTACTGAGATATTGTGGGGAAGGGTTCTCTAAGGCTTTAATAATTTTATTTTCAGAAGTTTTAATGTATATTTGTGTCAGGTTTTTTCCCCTTCAAAAATAGCAACCCCCCCAACACAACAACCAAAAAACCCAACTCGTTTAAGGCCCCACGTCACTCTCAGACATGTACATTAAACAAAACGAATCTATTTGTATATTGAAGCCAGTAAATGAACAGCATAATCTCCAGTGCCCAGCTGCTGGGACCCCAGCTCTGGATTTCTGCGTTTCCCAGCAACAGCGGGTGATGATGCAGGCACCAGAGCGCAGCGGGGTCCAGCAGCTCCCAGAGAGCTGAGCCAGCTTGGATACGTAGCCAGGGAAGGACGGAACCAGTTGAATAAGGGAGGAAATTGCCCCAAACATTGCTCCTTTCAAAGGAAGAAAACAAGAGTTTAAATCCGTATGGCCTCCCCACTGATCTGGCTATGTGAGCAGCTGCCCAGTGTGTAAGAACCCCATAGATGTTAAAGAAAGAGAGGAGAAATGAAACCCAATTTGGATAACAATTTCTGAGGTTGTGGCCACATGTTTGCCTGAAGCACCTGGCCCCTCCAAATCCAGAAGGTTACCATGGTGACAAATTTCAGCTGTAGGTAAGAAGAAAATGTTTCTGTATGAAAGCCATTTTGCAGAAACATAAAAACCAGAGATTAAGCCCCATCTCACCATTTATAATCTTTCTTGCCATATATACACACCTAGATGAGCTTTCTCATCTCAGGAATGGTTAATCACAATGCAAATAAGCTGCTTTTGTTTTAATTTATGCATTCTGCTAATGGAGTTTCATCATTAGTAAAATAATGCTCTCAAAATTTACCAAAAAACAGGGGCATTCATTTTCTTCTAAACTGTCTCTAAGGGTTTTGTTAATACTTTTGTTTCTCAGGAGTTAGATCTATTCCATTGCCTGGCTCTGAATTAGAAGAAAATGACCGTAAATCATTTTTAGATCCTATTCACATCACTTTAAGCACGGAGAGTCCCCAGTGCAGCCCACATCATGAAGGCACCGTGGGAAGCCGTGCGCAGCTCGTGTTAAAGACTTCCTCTCAGCAATTCAGGGGAAGGTCACAGCCCCATGCTCACATGTTCACTGTGCTGAAATCCCATACCAGCTTGTCAAAGCCACCACAGTAAGCACCCTCTGCTCCCTTCCTGGGATCCCTAGGTAATTGGTGTGTACTGAGCTGCCATTTCCACGGTGCTCCCAGGCTGAGCACAGCCCGTAGCACAGCAGCGCGTATAGGCAGTCTCACAGCCTTGGGCCACACCAGATCATCAACCAGGAGCACGTCTAACACTGCAAGCATGCGACATCACATAGGTGACAGACAGCGCCCTGGCTTTAGTAGGGACAAATGAGCAGCACAACAACGCTCATGCTGTGGAATCAACTCATGCTTTAAGTAACATATCCCTTTGAATGGGATGGGGGGGAAGGGTGGAAGCAGTCTGGGTTGGCCACTCCCCACTGCTAAATGTGGGTGCCTGGTGTGATCTGCAATGCATTCCCACCTCCTTCGCCCCCAGCACAGGAATGAAGGCTTGATCTCTCTGTCCCCCCATGAGCCCATGCAGCCATGTACCACTTGCCTATCCCCCATCAGCAACCACAGGCACATCACAAGCATCGCAGAGCACTGCAGGTGCTTTTGCCTCAAATCCTTTCAAAAGCCCTGCAATCTGAAATCTCAACATCCTGCTTTATTTAGTCGTCAAATTGCCTTTCAGTAGTCACTGAAATGTGGTGATTACAATCCACTTATTGTGTAAGGATTTACAGTGAACTATGCCACTGTGAATTGTGCCAGGTTAATTGTGCACTGAGCTCCACAAATACAGAACCAAAGTTCAGCCCTTGCCCAGCTAAGAGAGGTGCTCTCTGGGTAATTTATGATGTCCTCTAGCTATGGGAGCAGAAGTGGGGGCAATCATGAGCCAGAAAGGCCAGCAGCAGTTTTGAGTCTCTATCACACAGAAGCAAATGTGTCCTTGTGGTCTGCAGTGGGGTGAAGATCCTTGCTGCTCGTCTTTCTTCCTCAGACTGCCATAGAACTGGGAGTGAGGTTGGTACTGGAGAGTGCAAGTTATGCAAAGGTCTGGTCTGGTCAGAGCTTGGATGGGAGTAGGACTGTGGAAGCATACATGTCAGTAGGATCAGGTGTTAAAACCTGCCTCCAGACATCTCCACTCCCTGCATCCTCCCACAGGACCAGTGCCAGCTGAGCTCCTCTCAGCCAACAGCCTTTTCACTGACTGACTCGGCTCAAGCCCAGAAGTCTCTGCCCTGAACAAATCTCTGCCCCTCTTCCAGAACTGATGGGTATTATCCTAGTAGCCCAAGATAGCAATTCTCCATGGGAAAATCATCTGGGAGGAGGGATATTCTCTTGGGAATCCGACTTTTCCTGGTGCTGGCAGTTGTCTTCTTTCCATATGAAATAAAAAGCCAAGGTTCTTCCTGCAAATAGTCGTTAAATAACTTTTCTCTTTTTTCTTAGTACCATTTCAGTACTTTGATCAAGTTCCAGATTGGTTTAATTACATACTTTCTATCTGAATTCCTGCCCAAGCTTCATTTAGAGAAATTATTCACTTCCCATCTTCAACAATATTATTATTATTGTGCTTATTTGCACGATGTGCTTAGCATTCATTGTGCACATCTTCAGTGCTCTGATGGGCTCATCAGAGTGGTGCTGGTGGCTGGAACAGAAGAGCACTCCTCACCCAGCACCCCGAAAAATCATCCCTCGTCCTCATCATCACATCCGGACAATTTTGCACTGCTGCAGATTAGGGAATGTTCCCAGTCACATCTGAGGCATCACAAAAATATTACCAATTATTTCTCTGGACATGCCTGAATGCTGAACAGCAGTGTTATTTAGAAACAAAATCTTTATCTGACTGCAAATAACAAGTCAAAGGGAAAAAAGTTCATTTCAGACTGTTACGTTTTCCAGGACACACCTTCCCAACAGTGAAGAAACCAAGGACAAGTTGGGTGCGACTGGCAGAAGCACATGCCCCTAAAACACTTTTCATGCTTCCTTGCATAATACATAAGAAAATAAAAGATTTGGACACACATCACATGAACAACTTGTGTGAACCTCATGCAGCATGTGGTTTTCTGTCACATGGCAATGGATGCCTACAGACAATTCCAGTTATTAAACATAGAAAGTGCTGTTTTCCTTGCCCCAGTGATTTCTTTTCTACCCAGCTCTTTTCAGCGGGTTTTAAACTTCTTGGTATCTCTTCTGCAGCTCCTTGAGTTTTACCATACATGATCAGAGAAGAGCACTTTTCTTTCTTTCCATCTCACTCAGCCACTGAGTTTGAAAACCCCTTGGGACTGGCAGAGAGACCAGTTTTGCTGTTTTCCTGGCTCGCTGATAGAAGGGCGGGAGGAGCAGGACAGCCAGAATGAAGGAGTATAACCCCACCACACGCACAGACACAGCTGTGATCATTCCCCACACATGAGGTCAGGCAAGCTTTATTTACAATTATAATGAATATAAAACGGATGCTCTAACACCAACTGCATTATATACTTTTGTTGGGTAATAATATCCCCAGGACAAGAGAAAGCCTTGCATAAATGTCAGAAATGGAGCAAACACCCAGACAGCCTATCTTAACATATCAGCTGCACTCCAGCTCCTTGGCTTTGTTTGCTTTTTGATGTGGATTGGGATCTGATTCCAAACACACAGCATCAAAATCAAAGCAGCAGCAGCAGCACAGGGAGCCCTGGATGAGACAGCTCCATCTGTATCTATTCGTGGACAGACACAGAGCAGTAGTGGAGCAGAAGATGACATCTCACTATCCAGTTGGAATTCAGCCTCCCTCCCAGTGCAGAGATAAAACTCAAAACAGTTTCAGTGTCTCGGCTTCAGTATTAAGGGCAAACAAATTTCAGTGAGATGACACCTGATCCTCTGCTCCTCACACACACTGCTTCCTGCATTACAGGTTACTGCAATGTCTCCTGAGAAAGCAGAAAGTCGCTTACAGGCAGGAACTTTCAGTGTCTGTAACATCAAACCATGTTACCAGCACCTTTCCAGCCTTGCCTTGGGTTTTATTCTACAGAGAACTGGAAGTGATTTAAGACATTAGCATTCCCCTAACGCATGTCACCCCCAATCTCCTTGTTCTTATCAGTAGGATCCTCACTCCCACTGCCAGGAGGGCAGAAGATGAAAGCATTCCTCATCCACTGCTATTAAACTGCTAGAGGAGGGGATCTGACATAGTATTGGTTACCCTTCCCATTGCACCAGTGAAGCTGGGGAGGCAGAAGTCTTCAGCACTGAGGGAAGCTGAACAACTGGAGATAGGAACATCTTAAACTACCTTACCTAGACCCAGAAAAGGAATCATGTCCACATACTTAAACATCTTGCATATCTAAACTCACTCAAGATTTATCCCCTGTCCAACCCATGTGAACATGTTGATGTCCCATCCTGGCATTCAAAGCTCCTCACAGCACACAGGTGTGAATCTCCCCACTTACACAAATCTGAATGTCACACCCAACACAACTCCTGTGCTAACTGACAGCTTTGGGAGAACCGCAGAGGCTATAATCGGGTAACTACCCTAGAGTCTGAGATTTCATTTTTTAAAGCACATTTCTAGCTTTCATGACAACATGGCAAACCTGCCAGCAGACGATGGGTGTTCCAGTAACAGATGGCAAATAAACAGAATCCACAATGTATTGCTTTAGGATGTTGCTGGTGGTTGTTTAATCTGGTAATTTTAAAGGCAAGCTCATTTTTGAGGGGAGGCTTGGCATATAATTTCTGTATGTTTGAGCTGTTGGCATTGTTTCCAGTAAGCAAAGATTTTTCCTTACTAAATACTTGTATGGTTCAGGGACTGGTTCGTTATGGGTATGTTTATGCAATCTATTTCAAGTAGTACCAAGGTCATGCTGACCAATACCAGACCATGTAGACATATCCTGTGATTCCCCGAAGAAAGAGGCCCTTGTTTCACATTCTTTGCTAGCTACTGCTGAGACAGTCCCAGCTCTCAGCACATCTTGAGAATGGACTTGTTTACAGTTTGCTCTGAACATGCTTGACATTAAAGTGTCACTCTTCCTCCAGCCATTTCCTACTGGAGTCATCCTCTTTCTTCCCTCACACAATTTCAGGGTTGTCAGAAGCTGTGGGTTTAAGTGATGGTTTAAAACAAAATTTACACTTTGTTTTTCCAGTAGATATTCCTCTGTCAATGGGTTAAAACTGAAGAATATTCCTCTTTTCTTAACTCTCAGTGCAGTTACCTTTAATTTGCTAGAGTCATGATGCTGCCCATATTGTGCTTAACCTTCTAGTTCCCTAAACAGGTACTATCTAGTTTGGAGCTCATGGCTCTGGTTTCAAGCAGTGTACATTGGCCCTGTGTACAAGCAGTGAACACTCCCTGCACTGATGGCTGTGCATTCCCCTTCCTGCAGCCTCATCTTTGCCATCATTGAGATTTCCCTATATGAAAATGAGGGGAATTTTGCATAATGTGACATAACACAAATGTCAGCAGGACTGTGCAGCCCAGACATAGTATCACTAAATGCTCTTGTGCAGAAATTCCAACTTGCCCTGGGGATGTGTGTAAAAAAAAGATATTATGTATCTTTTATTTTAATGTTACCTATTCGTTTTATTTAATTCAATGGCTTACTCAATCCTATCAATGTTTCATTTATTAAGGATTCCCCCCCCTTTTTTTTTTTCATTTTAACCCCAAAGCCTACATTTATGTCTCACTACCCTGGCTTCAGGTGGGATGGAGTTTATTTTCTTCCTAGCAGCTGTTGTAGCGCTGTGTTTGGGATTTTGGATGAGAATCATGTTGATAACACATGTTGATGTTTTGGTTGTTGCCAAGCAGTCAGGGACTTTTCAGCTTCTCATACTGCCTCACTAATAAGGAGGCTGGGGGTACCCAAGAATTTGAGAGGGGGCACAGCCAGGACAGCTGACCCAGACTGGCCAAAGAGATATTTCATAACATAAGATATCACACTCAGCACATAACTTGGGGGAAGCTGTTGGGGATTGAGACCATGGCTTGGGAACTAGCTGGGCATCAGTGGTCACAGAATCATAGAAGCATAGAATTGTCTTGGTTGGAAGGGACCCTTTAGATCATCAGTCCAACCATCACCTTATTCTGCCATCCACTACTAAACCATGTTCCTCAGCACCACACCGGTCTTTGAAATACCTCCAGATATGGAGATTCCACCACTTCCCTGGGCAGCCCATTCCAATACCTAACAACACTCTCTGTGAAGTTTTTCTGAATATCCAACCTAAACCTTCCCTGGCATAAGTTGATGCCATTTCCTCTTGTCCTGTCACTTGTCACTAAGGAGAAAAGGTCAGCCCCACCTCTCCACAACCTCCTTTCAGGTAGTTGTAAGGTGGTCCCTTAGCCTTCTTTTCTCCAGACTAAACAGCCCAGTTCTCTCAGCCATTCCTCATAAAATTTATTCTCCAGCCCCCTCACTAGTTTTGATAACCTCAATGTCTTTTCTGTAATGAGGGGCTCAAAACTGAACACAGTACTCAAGGCGAGCAATTGTGTTGAGCATAACTTGTTTTGAATTACTATCATCATCATCACCACCATCCTCATCATCCTCTTCTGTCCTATTAAGCCATCTTTATCTCAAACCATGAGTTTTAACAATTTTTTTCCTGATTCTCTGCCCCAAAGTGAGCAAACAGCTGCATGGTTGTTTTAGCTGCCTGCCTGGTTAAACCATGACACCTATGCAAAAGACACTTGTGCTCTGCTAAGGCTCTGGTAACATGTTGGACAAAACTATGGAGACTCCAGTTGGGTTTACAAAAAGGAGTAGTCATTCACCAAAATTTCCATTAAAATAAAAAAAAAACCAAAACTATATGACTGAAATAAAGATCTCACAAAGAAGACACGGACTTTCTCCAGACAGAAAGAGAGAAAAATTAACTAGATACATTATAGAAGACTGAACAGGTACTTTAAAAGTGACCAAGCTCTACCCCAACCACAACCCCAGAAACAGAAAGAACCTCCTTTGTGGGGAACTAAAACTCAGTTTCTGAAGGGCTCCAAAAAGTGACGAAAGAATTTAATGTAGGGCAAAATGACACTGTTTTTCAGATGGGATCAGGCATTTTCCAAAACACCAAAAGGATGAGGCACTAAAAAAAAAAAAAAA
>VXBZ01009836.1:579936-595160 GCA_013399135.1 Heliornis fulica
GGGCGGGAATTGATGCAAGTTGTTAACTGTTAACTCTGGGGTTTGGACAGGTCTTAGTTTTCCTTTGAAGAATCTGTGCGTTTCTCCCGTGAATTTCTGAAGAAGGCTATACCAAATAAGATCAAGAGATGGCAGCATTGGTAAAGCATCTCATCTCATCGCTCAGCCTCACTCCCTCTCCTGAACTGGACCAGACCTGTTTAATAACACACTGTCTCATTGCTGCTAAATCCTCAACCTCAGATAGAGCATTCCTTCAATTGTTGTCGGTTTGCAGATCTTGCTTATATGTGGTAAAAATATGGACTGACAAAAAAGAAATATTAGATCAGAGGGCATAGCTACTCTTCTTACTGGAACACAGGCCAGCTCTCCAAGAGTGGAACTGCCAAGGCATGGTATTGTTACATGTGTAATTAAGATTAGTAATTGTTTGATGCATGGTAGGCCCCCAATGTTCCAATCAGAACTATATCTAATTGCAGTGTTGCTGCGCTGGCAGAATTTGGGAGTTTTTTTGATCATGGGTCAGTCTACCCATCACCAGACCTGCTGGCAACAGATGGGTACACCTCTGCTAGAGGGAAAAGGGTCTTTGCACATGGTTAGCAGGGCTCACTGAAAGATCTTTAAACTGGATTTGATAGCTACAACAGCTGCTAGGGAGAAAATTAACTCTATCCCATCCAAACCCAGGACAAGGGGGGAAATGATAACAACAGGACTTAGAACAATATACACAACGGTAATAACACAATGCAATTTACCAACCTGTCAACCAACCAGATGCTCAGTCCATACTCAGGCTGGCCCAGAGCCCCCCTCCTTGAATCCTTGAAGCCTCCACCCTTTCATGGTGAGCTGATGTCACATGGTATGGAAAACACCCTTGGCCAGCTTGGCCTGTGATGGCTTCTTGTGAAAATTAACTCTATCCTAGCTGAAACCAGGACAGGTACTTAATGGAGCCTTTGCTTCAGTCTTTATTAGTAAAACATGTTCTCTAAGCACACAGGCTCCTGAGCTGGAAGATAGGGACAGGGAGCAGAATGAAGCCCCCATAATTCAAGGGGAAGTGGTTAGTGACCTGTTACACCACCTAGACACATACATCTATGAGGCTGGATGGGATCCACCCAAGGGTGCTGAGGGAGCTAGTGGAATGCTCATCAAGCCACTTTCCATAATTAACCAGTAGTCTTGGTTAACGGGGAAGGTCCAAGTTGACTAGAGGTTAGCAAATGTGACACCCACCTATAGGAAGGGCCAGAAAGAAGATCCAGGTAACTACAGGCCTGTCAGTCTTATCTCAGTGCTGGGGAAGGTTATGGAATGGATCATCTTGGGTGCCACCATGCAACACATACAGGACAACCATGCTATCAGGCCCAGTCAGCATGGGTTTATGAAAGGCAGGTCCCACTAGAACAACCTGATTTCCCATGATAAGGTGACCTCCTTAGTGGATGAGGGAAGGGCTGTGGATACTGTCTGACTGGAATTCATTAAAGCTTTTGACACCATTTCCAACAGCATTCTCCTGAAGAAACTGTCTTCTCGTGGTTTGGACAGGGTACTCTTCACTGGGCAAAATATGGCTGGATGTTCAGTTCCAAAGAGTTATGGTGAGCACAGATAAATCCAGTTGGCAGTCAGTCACGAGTGTTGTTCCCCAGAGCTCATTGCTGAGGTCAATTCTCTTTAATATCTTTATAAAAGATCTGGATGAGGGGACCAAGTCCACCCTGAGAAAATTTCCAGATGACACTAAGTTGGGCAGGACTGTTGATCTACTTGAGGGTAGGAGGGATTTGGACAGGTTGGAATGATGGGCCTTGGCAACTGTACAGGGTTCAGCAAGGCTAAGTACTGGGTCCTGAACTTGGGTCATAACAACCCCATGCAATGCTACAGGCATGAGGAAGAGTGGCTGGAAAGCAATCCAGCAGAAAAATACCTGGGATATAGGTCAATCAAATTTTGTAAAAACATAATCTCTAGTTATCTCTTCAGTATGTCAAGCATTTTTTACAATCTAGCCACCTGAGTCCTTTTCAGATCCAGGAAAATGGTTGCACACTTCAAGCTAGTGGAGAGTAAAAAGTTGAGATAAAGACATTTTAATAGGTAAAGCAAAAGCCAGACAAACAAAGAAAAATAAGGAATTAATTCACCACCTCCCATGGGCAGGGAAGTGTTCAGCCATTTCCAGGAAAGCAGGGCTCTACCATATGCAATGGTTACTTGGGAAGACAAACACTGGGGCTTATTGAAGGCATGGACTCAATTGTGGTGGACCAAAGACAACTTTAATAATAGCTAAGCAAGCTTTTGTACCTTCTAGATGGCTGACATGGCAGCCTGCAGTCAGTCTTCACAGAATTGTAGGGATTGTAAGGGACCTCCACAGATCATCGAGTCCAACAACCCTGCCAAAGCAGGTTCCCTACAGCAGGTTGCACAAGTAGGCATCCAGACAGGTGTTGAGTATCTCCAGAGGAGACTTCACAACCGCCCTGGGCAGCCTGTTCCAGTGCTCCGTCACCCTCACTGTGAAGAAGTTCTTTCACATATTGGTGTGGAACTTCCCGTGGTTCAACTTGTGGCCATTGCCCCTTGTCCTGACCCCACAGATGGATGAAAAGAGGTTGGCTTCAGTACTTTTCCATTGTTACACAAAGATAGCTTACACAAGAATTGAAACTTCCTTTTCTAAAAGGTTGTCCCACTCTGGTGGATTCACTTTTAATACCACAAAGCATACCACAGCCCTTAACACTACGAAAGACACCATTCCATCTCCCTACTAGAGAGCACACAGATTTACATCCCTACAAGACAACATACAGGTTTATATTTCCTTCACCAATTACTACCAATAAGTGTAGAGGCTGGGGACAAAAGCACATTTTGTAAGCTGAAAGGCAAGAGCAAGATGCTGAAATAAACAGGACCTGAGTAAGGGCTGAAGAAGTGTGAGTAACAACAGTGGAATGTCAGCCAGAGCATAGTCTGCAACTGTACTGGCTGGGAGAGCTGGTGCAGATAGCTGCCTTATCAGTACAAAGCTGGGAAGCACCGGTCAGGTAAAGATGTATAAAGCGCTGCTTGCAAAATAAATTTTGTCTCACTTGCACCACAAGTTGAGTCTGTGCTGTAATATGTCACAGATAAGGTCACAGGTTAACTTTACCAGACACAAAACCACAACATACCGCACATCCTATCTCATGCTTTACTCCTTTATCTCTTGCTCCCATGGCCTCCTAACAACAAGCATTATTGTGTCTCTTTCCCAAGGCCACTCTTCATTTTCCACAAAACACCATCACATTCCTCCCTTCCTTCTTCCCCCATGCTGAGCATGATGTCATATAGTATGGAATATGCCTTGGGTCAGCCCAAGCTGGGGTTGCCTCTCAACTCCTTGTGCACCCTCAGCCTGCTAGGGGGTGAGGAGCAGCAAAGGCCTCGACACTAAGTGCTGCTCAGCTATAACACATACTTCTCTACATCAACACTGATTCCAACACAGATCCAAAACATGTATTTTCTTTGACCCCATGCCTTCAGTGTAACACAGGCACCCAGTCAGAGAGGCTGGGAAGTCCCTTGGTACATGCTGTTTGAATGCAAGATCCACAGACAGGCGCTGGGAAGGGAAATCTGAGATCCCACTGCAGGAGAAGCCCAGGCATGTACCCTCACTAGACTGGAAGGCCATATCAGGGGACCAAGGGCCTAAGCTGTGGGGCAGAAAGGGGTTTCTCTTGCTCTGCACTTCTCAGGCTGAGACTTCATTAAACAACTCAGCCAGTCTTAGAGCTTGTTGCTCTGAACAAGAGATTGTCTCTTTCCCACCCACCCCCCACACCTACTTTATACTGTCCATCCCCTACACCACCCATCTGGACCTTGAGCCAATCATGAGCATCCAGCTCACCCAAGAGACAAGGGGACAGAAACACATGTGGGAGCAGGGAAAGGGAAAGCAGGACTGCCCCCTCAATAGCCACAAGTAATTTTATCATCTCCAGCTACCATGCAAAACATCACCCTTAATTAGTATCTGAGGACCTGAAGTGAGGTGCTTTCAAGTAACATCAGTCACAACTTTGTGCTAGTGATGATGTAAATTTTACACTTACATTCACAATCTCATAGTAGACTTACAATCTCATGGTAACAAAATCTTCATTGCAATATTTCTATCATTCTTTGCATGATCAGAAATATTATGGACTCCTTTTCTTTGGTATGAAGAGCATTATCATATGCCCATGCTATAGTGTTTGTTTCTACCAACACCATCTAACTAGATCAAATAATCTTAAACTTTAATCTTTAACTACATCAAATTAACATTATGCTGTGTGTTCTACTATTATATACCTTCTTTTTGAAGCAAGATTCACACATTCATTCTCAGAGAGAAACCCCAGAGATTCACCAAGAGGTAGAAAGCAAGCAGCTTTTGTGAGGTATCTCAGCGCAGGCTAACTAAATTGAAAGCACATAATAAATATGTCAATTCCCACTTTTCAAACCTGTATGTCCCACAACCTCAGCATAAAGCTAACAGCTGAAGGTTCACATTTTGCATCAAATACAACAAAAGAAACCTATTAGAAGCATTATTATTGCAGTTCAAACTTTAAATGTTCGTGACATGTTTAAAAATTATAATATGCTGTTTATAGTATTTAAAAATACTAAGTACTAGTTAACAAAGCATTTTTTGTTTAAATTATATGTAGCGTCTTTTTTCTTTCTTGACTTTATTTTCTTCAAATATCATTGTCTATATGGATACATTTTGCAACTATAGAAAGATAAGAATCTGAGTTGTACATGGACAGTGAGATTTTTTTTCTCAGTGAAGGGCCTTTTGGTCTCAGAAAAGCAGTTACAGATATTCTGAAAGCTCAAAGTTGAACATAAATTAAATTAACGTGGAACAGTGAAAAATGTTATCTATCAGATAAATTAGTCATGGAAACAATGTTTCCAGAGACATCCACTGAAATTTTTAATTGGAGTGTGAATATTATTTTGAAATTTAAGCAGAAACTACTAAGCTTGATTTTTAATAAAAAAGATGTATTGAGGGCAGTTCTACAGTCTCCTGAAGCAGGAGGTCAGAGATACACTGCTTTCATGTCTAGCCTTAAAACATATTATGATAAGCATAATTCTCAACATTACATGCTGTATTTCCTTAATTTAGTCATTTCACCAGCACATGTTGCTCCACTGATATGCTTTAGCAACACAGACTTGTAAATGGAGAGGAATATACATCACTATTAAGCAATCTCCTTCCAAATCTTACACCTGTCTCAAAACATATTAGTCCCACTATACAGGCAGGAGAAAATATACCCCAAATTACCAAATTCCTGCACAATATCCCTTCTTCATTTGTAATACAGGAAAGAAGGACATCAAATATGAGGTTAACATAAATGCACATGCGGATGAGTACAATTCTTGGGAGTCCACAGGCTCTTTCCTTCTCATACAGGTGAACAAGGTTTTGGCCTTCCAAGTCCTCTGACTATTATTTCTGCAATTATTCAAATAAGCAGTGTTTAAACTCAAGTATTTTCAAATGGGCATAATTCATACTAGGTGACCTAGGCCAGTCAAAACTGCATTAGCAAGAGAGGATATGGCCTGAGAAGCACACCTGCTATGATACATCCAACAAGGATGGTGAGAGCTTAGGAGACACTTGAAGATTTGCCAACTTTTACTATAAATAACAGCCAGCTGTCCCCCAGGCAAATTTACCTCCTTTGACTTATTAATATCACAGCTCTTGATCATAAGAAAATAATTCTGCATTATTAAATTAAGTTTCTTTCTTCCACAAGGATGCAGTTTCCACGTCAGTATGTCATTATGCCACATCTCGATGAGGGTTTTTCCCATTACCACTTGTCCTCTCCCTCTTAGTTGTTAGTCAAATCAATAGTTGTTAGTCCAATCCTGGCCACAGATCTGTCAATAAAACTCACTTCCTTCTCCATCTAAATTCTCTTATTTTCAAAATATGAAATTTTTGTACAACATCCCCTCCCCCACAAGAGAGTCAAAGCTGTCTTCAAAATTATAGTATGTTTTCAAACTCACACCCTTTTCGGTAAAGTTCTCCATGTTTTAGCTTTACAGAGGGAACCCACCTTCGTATCAAATCTTAAATTCACACACAAAAATATGGGCTTCCTCCTAGGTGCTCTGGGCAGAACTCTGTTCTCCTGTCTTGAGGATCAGGAAGTTTTCCATTCTAATATTTTCAACTCACAGCTGCTTCTCTTCCCTTCTCCCTCTCGCTATCCTAATGTTCTCTTCCACTCATTTTCTCTTTTCACTTAGCCCTGCCAGACATGTACCCTCAGAGTTCTTCCTGCTACCATGAGGCTCCCTTTCCTCTCACTTATTCTACTGCTGTACTTCCCTCACCTGCACTTACCCTCCCTTGCCCCCACCAATATGGTTCCCTTCACAGTATGTCCCACAGACGGGGCTTTTACTACTCCAGGAGTCTCCATCCTTTTTATCTACTTGTCCTGGTGTGCAGATGACAGTCCTGCAGACATTCCAGTGAAATCCCTAGCCATATTTCAGCCAGCACACTAACAATGTGGATTTTGTGTCTCGATTAACCTACTATTAGACTTTGGAATACTGCTGTACCTCTGGATGTCATTGCAGAACACCAACCTTACTTCCGTAACCACGTTTGAAATTGACATTAAAGCATAAGTCAACAAATACCATGTATTTGTCTGACTCCCGCAAACTCCTCAATCTAATTCCCCAAAAAAACCAAGTGAAATAGAAACTCTGATTTCACAGGAGCTTGACTGTGAATGTAAAACATGCAAGCAGAAGTATTATAATATTTTCATTAAGCTCAAGGGAGTGATAAGCAATATGTTGAATTTTAAGACAGGAAAAGCAAAATAACTTTCCAATATTTTACTTTGGGTTTAATAGAAAAATTCCCATTCTCTCCAAATTTAGAAATTGTGCTCTTCTGAAAGCAGAGACAAACTATATTGTAGAAAAGTACAGGACCAACATTGCTACTTCTATCTAAGTGTCTATATGGGAGCGTGCCAGGAAGCATTCTTGTACTGCCAGCACCTAGCAAGTGTATTCAGCTCTCAGAAAGCATCCTTTGTCAGAGATCTGCAGCCTTCATCACTTACCAAGAGAAAATTTCAAACTCTATTTTTTCAATTCCTTACCTCCAGCTCATTCACCACTTCATCTCTTCTGCATCTCAGCTCCCCATCTCCTATCAACTTCTAGTTGCCTTGCAGATTATTTGATCGATCTATTCCACTTCCAGATTTCCCACACTTTTCTGTCCTCAAGCCTCCTGAATATAACTGAACACTTTCTTGGGAAAGCTTAACAGAAGAAATAAAGTAAATTAGATCTTCTTTTTTTAAAGAAAAATGAATCAAATTTTAATAAAAATTTTGGTGACAAAATCATATTTGTAAATAACATTTTGTTTTTTTCACTTGAAATATTGTGAAATATATCTGCTTCTGCAAATATTCTTCAGCTGATCTAGCACTGAAGAACGTGAAGATTTTAAAGTATTTCAAGATATTTGAGGATGACAGTATCATTCTTAGGAATTTAAAGAAGACAATGCATGAAAATGCCATTCCAACTTCAGGATATCCTCTACACCTAGGTTCCTAGAAGTATTATCAGGATTTCTTGTAGGGATTCAAACACTTGTTCTACTTCAAATCCTGAATTAATTTCTCTAATTATGGCAGATGACAGCAAATTCTCACATCTACATGAAAAAAACTATATGGATAAAGAAGAAAGGCAAGTACACATATCTGTATGAAAACAGAATTTCATGCATGCAAATTCAGAACTAGCAGTCTTTCTTGTTTAAGTACTGATTTCAATTCTATTCTTTTTTAATGCACTAATAAATTTCATAGTTTTTTACTCAATTATACATTTGATTTAAGCATTTTAATTAAACCTTTGGCAAATAGAAGGAAGAATTTGAGGCCAAAATGGCTGAGGTGCAGTTGGCCGCAAGAATCTTTGGTAGCTTCTACTGAAACAATCTTGATCTATAGCTGTGGCCAGCTCTCTCAGCCAGCAGTAAAAGCTTTAGGTCTTACGGATCCCTAGAAGATCAAGACACTTTTGAACTCTGCAAGTAGAGTCTACCTGGATTCCATTAGATCCTTAGAGGCTTGCCACGATTATATACGCAGCAACTGAATTTACTGAATTTAAACAAATCAAAATAGCATGGTTCTCAGATAATTGGATTTTTTTCCCTAGAAAACTAAAGAGGCGTGTGTGCAAAAAGCACACTAATTATGTTGAAAATGAGTTTTCTATCAAGTTATCAACACCTTCTGTAAAACAGTATTAGTACCTTCAACACTAGTACACAATAACTTCTATAATTCCTGTTTAGCTTAAACTATTAAATGTCTGTTGAAGAATAATTCAGGTCACCTCCCTGCCTGGCTCTAGACACCTTTATGTTACTGCACTTGGGTTGGCATTACCATTTGTACTGCTCCCAGTGAGGAAAACTAGGTTAGTAAAAAAAAAAAGTCCGCTTTCAAACAGAGGGGTTCACTGAAGAAACTCATCGCACACCACAGGCATATGAGTGGCACTAGGGAAGTGTTGGGAAGAAGTGGCAGGATACAGCTGGAGAAGGAAAACCAACCCACTCCATTCAACAGCAGCCCATGCTTCCGCCAGATTAAAACAGCAGTGTAATGACAGTTTAAACCACTTTGAACAAAGGAGGGAGGCTGCTTTCAGGCACCTTTTTTTTTTCTTTAAAATTTCCATTGTAGAACATTTGTTTGCTAAAGAGAAAGCATTCAATTATGACAAATTATGGAAAAAACAGCACGTGTTAAAAAAATCTCCCAGTTATGTCAGACTAGGAGAGCTGAGTGAGTTTAATGAGCTGAAGAGTATGAAGAGCTATCACAAAACAATCCAGGACAATAAAAAAACTGACAAGCAACTTTCCTAAAGAATTCCAAGTAATTTACTAATACACTTGAATCTTCTGAGAATATATATTCTGTACTCAGAGTAAACGCTGACAAACCCTTCATTAAAAATACAGTTGCTGAATGCTTATGTTGCTTGTTACACTGAAACATAGGAACAGAATTGTTTGAAATTTTATTATGTGTCTTCTACACTCTTGAAATATGTGAAGGGATTTTTCAAAGCTTTTTTTATGTTGACTCAATTTTTTTCCTCTGACTTGTAAATAATAAAATAACCCAGATGGCTTTCTTCAAACTCAGACTCTGGTGTCCCTTATTCATATCTAGAGTTCTGTCCTTTTTTTCTCCTGAATGCACCAAAACTAATTGCTAAAATGTAAAAAACAAAACCAAAAACAAACAACAACAACAAAAAACTCCAAACAAACAAACAAACAAAAAAAAGCAGGGTGTATTTGCAGTTGAAGGACAGATCCAGGTCTCTCCTCAAGACTAGAAGATTATTCTGAAAAAAGCCTGTATTTAGTTTCCTTTTTTTTTTAAATGGCAAAAGGAGGCAGTGGAGGGGTGATGTGAAGACAACATAGTTGTTGCACAAGTGAATACAGCTCAGTGAAGCACAGGTGTATGTAATTATTTGTATATTTAACTACTTGAAATTTTTTGGCTCATAAATTAAATGAGATTAGAATATCCATTTGTCTTGGTCTAAGTAACATATTTTATCTACAGAAACTACTTAACTAGACATAATTTGCTGTCCTGTCCACGGAAATTCCTTGACTAGACTCATAGGATACTGCGAATGAAGCCTCCAGCATCCAGAGAGAGATATGTAGAAGTCTGGATTTAAATAGGAGTTTCCACGGATAATGGCTGAGTTAAGATTTCAAAGACAGAAAGGGCTAAAGTTTCTGACAGGAAGTAATAAGGATGCAGAAGAAACAGGCATGGCACTGTGTGGTAGGTCAGGAACATGCCTGAGATGAGTTACCAAAAGTGGGATTGTTGAGTAGCTCTTGAACTGATAGAGCACTCAGGGTATAATGGGTACTGTCAGAATCAGAACAGAATGATTATGTATAGTCTGAGTACCACTTCGTTTATTCCCAGGTTTTTCATTATACACAGCAATAAATTAATTCTGTCCTTTTTTAAAAAAATACGATTTATATGACTCGTTCAAGCAAAAGGTAAAAATTGGCAGCCTGAGGTGTATTATGTCAATACTAAGGCTTTAAAAGCCAGAAAAATTCAATTTACTCTACCAAAACTGTCAAATTCCCTTAAACAGACTGACTCTAGCTCTTCTCCCTGTCACCACCTCTCCAGAAATGCAGCCACCTCGGCTCCACTATTCCTGGCATCTTTCCAGAGTGCCAAACTTAGCTCAAAGTGAGCGCTCCTATTAGCAGATTTCTCCTGACTTATTTTCAGAGATAGGGCAAGAAGTATATTTTCATTTCAAGACTGCAGCAGTGAATCTTTAAAGATTTGCTTCGAGTTCTTTGTGTGTGGATAAAAGCCAAAAACTTCCCTCCTCCAAACCCCACAAAATCTGGGAAGAAAAAAAAAAAAAAAAATTGCCATCGACCAGGAGAGGGAGACAAATCAGAACAGCCAAAATCGGGACTGTTGGTGCTCATCTTAAATGAGGCATAATGCATTAAACGGATTTTTTTGTCCAAGTCCTGTTTCAGAGAGAGTGGGTGGGACATGCCTGTTATGTAATCTGTAGTCAATTGAAATGTAATATGTTCTTCTGATTGCCTAAATTCCTGAAGATTCCTACTTTCTTCTTTTTTCCTCTCATGCCTACAGTGTTTCCGAGAAAGCCTGACCTGCCTTTTCTAAGGAAGTCAGGGAGAGACACCAAAGGAACAAGACAGTCAGGTAGAGCAGAAGTCAGAGCCAGGACTGCCAACATCTGAAAGTTACAAATACAGTGTGTGAATGGGGGGAGACTTTTCACTCTAATGAAAAAACGTAGTGTTGGCATGAGGTTGGCGGTGAGGAAAGCTGTGTTTCATACAAAGGGACTACTCCCTTTTGGCAGAGACAGGTTGCAGAAAACCTCCTGTGAGAGGAGACCTTTTTTACATCATTTTCTTAGGTCTTCACTGTATAAAGGCTAGGCAGGAACTACCTGTTGTGAAAAGCAGCATTCTTCCACTCCTGGTGCAGGGGGTCCTCAAAATGGATACCTACAATGCAGCCTAAATGCAAATGACTGTAGTGTAATGAATTCCACTAAATCCACATTGTCAAATCTCAATAATGTGTACGTGTGTGTGCATGACCATGTTCGCACACATATAGAAGTTTCCCCCAAGGTCATTGCTGCTCTTTTTTTTTTTTTTTACAGGAAAGCAATGAGTCGATGTGTTACCTTCAGCAGGCAGCAAGGACAGTGTGTGAACAGCCTTCTGTAAAACACTCTGCAGCTGGTGATGGGAGTGCACAGGCTGCAGACAGAAAACTTGATGGGGAGAGGTCAGCATGCTCTACAGCTGGACTGCTGCTCAGAAGCAGTCCCAACAAACTTGAAAAATAGGTCAAGAGAAGCCTTGTAAATTTCAACAAAAACAAATGTGAAATCCTGTACTTGAAATAGATCAATCCCATGAATCTGTACAGCTTAGGGGACCAACTAGGAAGCAGTTTTCCAAAACCAGACCTCTGAGTGCCAGTAGGCAAAAGCTTCAACATGATTCAGCAGTGCACTTCTTGCAGAAATCAAAGTGAACTGCTGAGCTGTATTAGCCAGAAGCACAGCCAGCAGGAGCAAGGGGATTGCTATTTCCCGCTCTTCAGCATGTGAAGAATTGTATCACTCCAAAGTACTGAAATGACAAAGTCGGTACCACACCCACGGTCAGGATGGTTTTCTGAGATAATTCAATAACAGCTAGTTTGTTATCCAGCAGGCACTCTTTAATGCAGCACTGCATTAAAGAGTGCATTGGGGATCGTTCTGCCATAATTGCTCCAATGGGTTAGCAAAGCACATCAGCTCATATATAAAAACTTCGTACATATTCATCAGATTTCCTGGAAAGGGCAGTCTTATGTTCACAGACAGTGGTATTGTCAGGCTTCATTGCAAATACACTTAAGACAAGTGATACCAGCTACCAAGAGCTTCCTCAGGAAGTTGCATCTTAATATAAGGAAGAACTTTTTCACCATGAGGGTGACAGATCACTGGAACAGGCTACCCCGAGAGGTTGTGGAGTCTCCTTCTCTGGAGACATTCTAGACCAATCTGGATGTGCGGTTTAATCTAGGTGATCACGCTCAGGCAGGAGGGTTGGACTAGAGGATCTTTCGAGGTCCCTTCTAACTCCCAACATTCTGTGATTCTGTGATATAAAACCTTAGCAATTGACTTTATCTCAGCCCATAACCTTCCTCCTTCCTATTCTTCCTATTCTCTCCACTATCCTGCTGTGGATGTTACCTGAAAAGTCAGTTTGTAAACTCTTAAGACTCTATTTGGAAGTTTTAGAAAGCAGGCATTCTTTATTGCAGCACTGGATGCATGGGGAATCACTACAACCAAATACGCATACCATTAGTTGGAAGAGCAAAAGCTTGTATCATACTAGTACATGCACATTCATTTCATTTTGCAGAACTAGTAATATTTGCATATTCATTACATATGCGCTTTGGGTCTCTGAGGGTCATCTATGAGAGTCTTTGGTGGTCCTTTGGTGGCCTCTAGTGCTTATTTGAAAGTGTCCTTTTTCTTGAACTTACATGTCCTTTTCCATGCAAAGTGTGGATTAAGTAGCTTGTTTCTTCTCTTACAGTATCTACTTTTGACTAGCTTCCTGTTAGTTTATCTGCACCCTTCCACATGGCTATGAAATATTGTCCTTGGTTGCATTCTTATCTGAGGCTCCTTGCATTCCTTCTACTTAGTTTGATGCTCCCTGTTCTGTTCTTGGTATCCATACACTCTGTTCCATTACATAATAGTTCAAGGTTTCTTACGTCTTCTATATATTTGTACCAAAAGTTTCAAAGTTATCCGAGCAAGCACAAATCAAGGACAACAGAATTACCATCAACAGCTGTACACATATTTTTGCATTTAGATGTGGGCATGAATGGCACAAACCCGTGGGAGAATTTTTTACACCTATAGTGCTTATACTCCTAAGGATGATGAATGTTAGGCTTCCAGAAAATCCAGTGGAGGTACACATCATCACATGCAGTTGCCTTTCCTTGCTATGGAGGAACTGTTCAGAAACAGCCTGACAGTATCAGCAAGACAATAAAGAGCTTGCTGCCACAGAACAGGTGGCATACATACTTCTATATCACAGCCGACTTGTGAAGGAGACCTACTCTAAGAGTTGGTTACAGCATTTTGATGGACTCTTTGGTGAGCCAGCTCACCTCACTGATCTGGCAGAGCGTTTCTCTTGGAGAGGTAGCATCAACTATATTAGTAAACTAAATTGGCTCAGTGAGGTGTCTGACAAATAGCAGAGTTAGCACAGGGAAGGCGGGAGAACTCCCGTCAGCAACAATCAGCTCCTAGATCTATTCAACCAAATCATTAAACCAAGTCAGGGAAAAAAGTGCTAAACAAGTATCTATCCCTTCCCCTTGAGGTTGTGTGAAACTCCCTGAGGTGGGGGTGGGGGGGTGGCGGGGTGGGGAAGGTGACACACACAGAGATAATGTGCGTTTCAGTAGCATGGAAGTCTGAAAACAGCGTTTTCACCGAAAATACCAAAAGTGCTGCAAGGCTAAAGCCCAGGCAGCACACCTATGGCCTCTGTTTGGCACAAGACCGTGACTGATAAAACCAGTCAGCTACAAAGAAATAATGCCAGCCACTACCTCCAAAGGCACAGAGGCATCCCACAGTATCCATGGGGCAAGGCATGCTACCTCCTCCTTTCTGTTCCTGGTGCTGCTGGAGAAAATCACTCCACAGCAGGAAGTCAATCCTCTGGGCACTAATCTCTCCAAAAGTGTCAGGCAGTTTTCCTTTGATCTGTAAAAAGGACTGGGGTGGAGGGAGGGGGAGGAGTGGATAGGAGGAGGAGGAGAAGGGAGGGCAGGTGTGGGTGTGGATGGGGTTAAACAATTTAAAAATAACAAAGATGATGCAGTGTCTTCCCTGGTTATGCAGTGATAAAGCCTGGGTGTGTTTATCTTCCTGGTGACTCTGTGGGGCAGAAGGAAGACAGCAACACACAGTTTTCTTTCTCTCTTGCTGACAGTGTGAACCGGCCTGACAATAACTGGGGGAAGCTGGGCAGGTGTAGGGCGCCCATTCTCTGCCATGAGGATGGTGGACAACCTGCTGCATCACTACCCACAGGGCTGAGACAAAAGGGACAGAGTAGCTGGTGTCCCACATCTTCAGAGGTGTAGGAAACTGAGCATCGCTGCTTTGGCTAGGCAAGGGAGGGGAGCAACACCTCTGGGCTGCACAGAGCAGGGGTGGGGGGTGGTGTGATGGGGCTTGAGGGGCCCAGGTGCCGCCACGTCCACTAAAGAGAGGTGACTGGCGGAAAACTGCAACGTTTGCGCTGTGCCTGTTTGGTCCTTATTTGCTGAAAAAAATTCCCGCAAATCACAGGGTCTTTTCCCGATTGCTGGGAAGGAAATCTGGGTAGGGAGCCCGGCCCAGAAACAACATGCCCAATAAACCCAAGGCGTGGGGCCACAGCAGCGGGCTGCGGGGCTCAGCAGGGTCCCTCTGCCCACCGAGGCTGCACAGGGCCAGAGCTGGGAAAGAAGCACAGATTCGCTCTGTTTCTGGAAAGGAGGCCGGGTTCATCGGGAGAGGAGCGGGGAGGGGTAGGAGGCGGCAGATCAGGCCTAGGCCGGCTCGAACCGGTTGAGGCCGGTTGGGGCACCACAAGGAGACAGCAGCTGCAGAGGAGGCCGCCTGCATCCGGGCGGGCGGTAATCTCCGGGCTGGATCGCGCGGCGCCTTCGGAGCGGGATTCTGCACGACACCGCCCCGCGCGGCCGCTGCCGGCAGCCTCGGCCCGCCCTGGCTCCGCCACAAGCCGCGGAAGCTCCAAGGCGGAATCCACGCCTACCATTCAGTCTCGCCTGGCGCGGCCCCAGCCTGCCGGAGGGGAAGGGAGGCCCCGGTGTCGGGTTTCAGCAGGAGGAACCGGTTTTGGGGCCGGTGGGGGAGGGAGAGGG
>VXBZ01009836.1:595174-776820 GCA_013399135.1 Heliornis fulica
GGCAGCGCCAGGCTCTGAGGGAGCTGGGGTGGGAAGCCTTTGGTGCACTGGTCAGGCAGGTTAGGGGAGACTCGTTTCTCCCGCTAACCCTCAAGCGCAGGTTTTTGCCTTGCCTGGAGTGTCCCTTGAAACGCGTGTCCGCTCATGAGTGTGTTCTCTGCCGCTTTTGCACTGTATTGGGTCTGCTGTGGTAGCGCTTTAAATACAAATGGGCATCTGAACCCTCACGTAGGGTAAGGGGTGATCTCCCCAGACGTGCATTTGCTGTTTTGCACCCCCCCCCATGACTGGCAGTCTAGTTACTAAAGTCACAGGAGCACAAAGCCACGGGCTCCTGGTGCTCTTTGGGAAAATATTTCACACTTTAGTAGTATTGCATTTCTAGTAGTCGGCAGTTCTTTGTCCTTCCTCAGTCAAAATTACCATTTTATCACATTGTACTTTCTAGATAAATTTCCAATGGCCACCCACAGCTTCGTTAAATCAATCGGCTTTTAACAAAGGGTATATTTTTCACTCATGCCCATTACTTCAGTGGAGGTCTGCAGTGGCAACAGATGCAATTTCTGGTCATCATGTTCCTTTGTTCTTCCTGTCACACTGTGCTGGTAACAGCAGTGTAAACTGGCCCTGTGTTTCAGCCCAAGGGGCAACTCAATCATCTTGTCGCTAAACAGCAAAAGAACAGCCTTGTCCCCTGCCTTTGTATTAGATCAGCTCTCTCCACCAGTTTTTAATCACCTGATAAGCATTTGATCTGCTTCTAGTTTCAGTCTTTCATCTTTGCCTCTCTTACTGGGTTACATTGTTCTCCTCATAACTGATAAATGGTGGATCCTTTCTGTCCATCATTAGGCTGGGGTTTTTTTGGGGGGGTTCTGTTTGTGATTTTTTTCTCATCGGGCATACATATCACTTTTTCACCATTAGCACAGCATTGGGAGAGGTGGGAATGGTGGTACAGACACAAGGTGCTGCCTCATTTAGTTACATAACCTGTTTAGAGTCACTATTGATACAATTCCTTTTGGTGTCACAGATTTTGCCTACAGCAATAATTTACAGGTTGTCCTGGTTTTGGCATTGATAGAGTCCATTTTCTTCCTAGCAGCTGTTGTAGCGCTATGTTTGGGTTTTACGATGTAAATCATGTTGATAACACACAGATGGTGTAGTTGTTGCCAAGCAGTCAAGAACCTTTCAGCTTCTCATACTACCCTGCTAACCAGAAGGTGGGAGGTGCCCAAGAAGCAGGGAGGGAACATAGCTAGGGCAGTTGACCCAGACTAGCCAAAGGGATATTCCATACCATATGATGTCATGTTCTATGTGTAACTGAGGGTTGGCTGGGAGGTGACACAGCTTGGGAACCAGCTGAGTGTTTGCTCCAGGTGGTGAGCAGTTGTTCTGTGCATCACTTATTTTGTATGTTCATTTATCATCATTATTGTCTTCTTTTTCTGTCCTATGAAACTGTCTTTACTTAACCCACAAGTTTTTGTTGTGGGGTTTTTTTTTTGTTTGTTTCTTTTCCTTCTCAGGCCTGTTCCCTCACTGTGTGGGGGCGGGGGAGTGAGTGAACATCTGTGTGGTTGTTTCAGCTGCCTGATGGGTGAAACCACGACACAGGTCTTATCAGAAGTGCAGTTGCTCTTGATAACTCTAAAACAGTCACAGGAGAATCTAGCTCAGGCAGAAAATAAAAGCATAGGAAGCAATAGGAGCTGTATTTTATTCTTCAAAAGCTCAAAGAAGCCAGCATGTGTCAATATGAACCAATTGTATTTTATAAGTACTACATATGAACCAGTGGTGTTCATGTTTCAGCTCATTGTGCTTAGTACTTGGTGTAAAAGAGTTCCATTAATTAATTGTTCACATCCTTCCTTCCAAGAAGCAATGCAAGTAAATATATCTAGCTTTCATGTCTCCTTGACATGAAAGATAATGAAGCAAGAGAGAACTTAATATTTATATTGGTTAGTACAGTGTAGTCAGTTGTGGTGGCTTGGGTAAGCCAGTTGTGTTACACTCTCCTAATACTCTGTATTGTCAGTGGATAGGGATGGGCCCCATCCTGTACTATGGAATTAAAATTATCTTGAAATGTACGGGACAGTTTATCCACCCAGTACTAGCTCTTCTAATATTTTTGTTGATGTTGTTATAGTAATAAAATATGTACCTGTGTCACATCAGAGGAAGAAAAAGACAAAATAAACAATATTTCCATTCCTTCATTTCTCCGGGTAAGGTGTCATGAAATATTTCTGTACCTGAGAAAGTCAGACCTGATTATCGATGCACTGATGAAGAACTCTTGTTGCAACTGCATCAGTCAGAGTTGCTGTGGGTTTTTTTTTTTTCATGTTTGAAGTATATTTTTATTAGGAAAAAAATGTATATAATAAAACAGCAATTTTCTCTCTTCTTTTGCCCAAAATGTGTGTTTATTTGTTGTAACATTCTGTCATAACTGTAAGCATGTGCGCAAGATAATACAAGTGAGTCAAACATTAAGCAGATTATTTTAGTCATTTGCATATTTCAGATGTTTTAGTTAACTCATTGCATGGTAAATTTATCTTAATGCATTTTTATGAAAGAGCATTGTATCTTGTATGTCAGATTTTTTTTATAGAGTAGGCATGAAAAAAAATTGTTCATGCAAGAATGAGAATGGGTTAAGAGAGTTGATGAAGACCACTGCAAGTCAAGAATCATGCACAGGATCATCTGATAGCTGACCTCTAGACTAGATGATACTCTTCTCAAATTACTGGGACTTACATTTTTAAATAAAATTGAATTGCCTCTCATCTTTCACCTATCTGCAAGGACTAGAATTGAGGATTCCCTGTCTGAAGGAACTGTTGAGAACTGCAGACATCTAAAGCCATCTATTGTGTTTGGTGAAATATTCTGCTTTTGTTGCTTTTATTTGCTGTTTCCTAGACAACAATGAACTTTGAATATGGGTCCTGACGGATGAATGAAATAGAAATACAATCTTTTTAGTATAAACACTGATATGCAAGCATATTGTAACCGGGTTGTTAGTATAATTTGGGACTATTAATAGAATTTGTTGGTTTATTCCACAATTCCTCTGATGTTTCTAATGGATATAAGTTGTAAGACTATCAAGGTGCTCTTCCAGAAGATCTTGGAATATCTTCCTGCTAGTTGCTGGAATGGGTCTTTGAACCTGATGTCTCAACGAAACTCCAATTTGGGTAATTAGGTTTGGTCACCTCAAGATTCTTCTTGCCTACCTTAAAATGTTGTGATATACACCATGTGTGTGCAAAGATGCTTAGTTCTGAATTTTAACTGTGCAGACAGACCTCTTTGGAATAACCAGAGGTGTCTACCCCCACACCCATTCTCTCCTTTACATAGCAGGGAAAAAAAAAATCCCAAAGTACCTATGTCCATCCTCTCAAGAGCGTCTGCCTCCCTCAGTGTCCCATTTTCCTTCTCTGATGACTGTCAAGACATATGTGAAACTAAAGAGATAATTAGATGCATAGAAGAGGATATTTCTTCATAGCAGTATGTTAAGAAGTATGAAGCCTTTCAGATTATCGGTCAAACCCACCTAAGGCTAACATACTGAACATGGGTTGCCTCTTCTCAAACATCTTATTATAGGGGCTGTATTAAATCCTCTGTCCTGGATCTTGGAGAAGACTTGAACTGTCCTTGGAGGAAAGTGGTAGAAACTAGTGTGATCTGGGCAAGAAATTATGGGCTAGAAATAAGAAGAAAGAGATCGCAAGGATTTAAGAGTCAGCATGGAAGCGGAAAGGGTCAGTTTCAAGAGAGACAGAGGAGCTTAAGAGGAGTCTCCTTCTCTGGAAATATTCAAGACCCATCTGGATGCTGACCTGTGTGACCTCCTCTAGGGAACCTGCTTTGGCAGGGGGCTTGGACTCGATGATCTCTCGAGATCCCTTCCAAGCAATACAATTCTGTGATGTAGCAAGCCTGTTTAAACAAATGGAGCCCAGAGCAGTGTTTATCAGACTCTGACAGAGTTAGCCAAAAAGTCTTATTCAGACTAGCATCGTATTTTAATGAATTCTATTCAACTACCATAATTCTGTCAGCTTCAGAGAAATTACTACATGGATTACTTTAGTTTGCATGCTTTGCAAAAAATAAAAATCCAGGATAAAAATATATTCCACAGCTACAAATGTAGAAACAAAAAGTTTAAGATGTTCTGCTGGCTCCTTACCAAGAAAAATCTTTAAGCCTTCCTGTTCCATGTCCGTATTTACCAGATGAGGTTCAGTTCTTCACAGTTCTTGCTTGAATTGTGTTTTCTGCTCTGAAGTGTTGGGCACTTAAAAAAATATTACTTGCTAGTCTCTTGGTGTTTCTGTCCATGGCATGTGTTGTTACATCTGCAGACATTCAAGGCAAAAATAAACTTTTCAGTTTATTTTGCTGCTCTGATTTGGCAACCCTAAGAAGAGGAATTATGGTTTTTCTGTAAATTAACAGTACAGTTCTCAAGCTTTCTTATTCTGGAACAAGGTGGAGGAAGTTAAGTTGCATAATGATTTCTGCAGATAAAGCAAAAACCCCCAGGTCTCAGCTGCGAATCCTCTAGCCTGCAATTCTGAAGATGCATTTCCCTCTTGGATATTGCAGTGACTCAAAAACTGATGATGGCTTTTAAAGTGAGAGCACCTCTGGTTGCACACAAAGTAAGTAAACGCTGTTGTTGGAAATGGGAAAACCCAAAATTCTGTCATGTTTATCTTCTGTCTCTATTCAACTGAATGCAGGAATTCTGTTCCACGTAAGATTTGGCAGAAAGAAGCAGAGCTTCGTCTTAGTGAGCCTTTCAGAGAGATAATAACATTTCACAGTTTCATGATACCATAAGTATTCACAGAAATAAATACCGTTAAAATGACAAATATTTTTACAGTACTTTTTATAGTTAGAATTTTTCATTCAGATAATGAAGCATTGCTAAGCTTTCACTATAAGCTTGACTTCTTGCTGTTACTATATATTTAAAATATTCATTATTGATGTAGTAACTGCATATATGGATTTCAAGATGTACGTTTGATACTTTCAAATAAGAACATAAGGAAGTTAATAAAGTTTTCTAGTTGAATACCTGCCCAAATAAGGACCATCTGTGTATTTGGAGATAGCTACCCTTTATTGAAAACAAACCCCAACAAAACAAACCCAAACAACAGCACAACCAAAACCAAACCTGAAATGATATGATTCTACAATCAATTTCTGCAATCTATTCTCTTTCTTCATTGTTCTCTCTTTTGGCAATGTTTTCCTAATGCTGAACATGAGCTCGGGTCTTTTTCCGTCTAATGTGAGATTGACAAGATCTTAATTTGTTTTTTCCTGGTAGCTTTCTCTGTATTTGAAGACTCTTGTTTGGTCCTGTGACAGACTTCAATCCCAAGCTGTCTAGAGAGGGACCATCATCTTAGTGTCTGTACCCATAGCACATTGAGTTCTTGATTACACAAAAAAGGAAACATCCATGGAAATTCTGCATTTATTGTTGGAGATAGAAGTAGTGTGGTAGGTCACCACTGTAAGACTACAGTGCTACTAGTTTTGCTCATGTTTTTTAACAGTTCACACCTGTGAGAATTCTCTAAGCTTGCTATTAAGTTGGGCCTCAGCAAACAGATTTTGTTATTAATTGTAAACAAGACTGATTCATGCTCTTGGTGTTGGATCTCAGCTTTTAATTTCCTGGCTATACAAGGAAATGTGGTCTCTTTGCTGGTTCTTTTTTTTAAGACATCATAAGAATATGTTGTTTCCCCTTCTTTGGGGACATAATTGATCCTGGTTGGCCACCACTTGTTTAACATATTCTTTGCTTCCTCCTTGTGGTTTAACCCAACAGGCAGCTGAAACAACCTGTCATGGTTTTGCCCCAGCTGGGAGCTGAGCACTACGCAGCCACTGTCTCTGGGGGGAAGGGGAGAAGTGGAAGAGGGGGAAAGAAAACCAAAGGCAAACTTTGTGTGTTGGGGTAAGGACGTGTTACTGGTACAGCAGAGAGAGTGAAATAACAGTAACAGGAACTTTATAGCAAAATACACAAAACTGGTGATACATGGTGCAGCTTCTCACTGAACTGCACAATTTGGACCATACAGCTCAGAGCTGTCCCAAAGCTGGACCATCAGCAAAACCACACATCCTAGAGCTGTGTGCTCCACCACCATCCACCCCACCACCCCCCAGGCCCTCTTTATGCTGAGCACAGCATGGAACACCCTCCTTGGCCAGTTTGTGTCACCTTTTCCAGCTTTGTCTCCTCCCAGCTTCCTGGGCACTCTTCAACTTCTCATTAGCAGGGCAGTAGGAACAACTGAAAAGTCCTTGACTGCTTGGCAACAGCTGATAACATCAATGTGTTATCAGCACTGCTCTCATCCTACTTCCCAAACACTATATTCCACTGACTGAAAGAAAACTCTGTCCTAGCCAAAAGCAGGACACAACCACACAGTCGTCTGGTCACTCCCCCCTTGCACAGTGGGAGGGGGGACAGAATTGAGAAGAAAAAAATGGTAAAACCTGTGAGTTAAGTTTATTAAGACATAAAAAAAACCCCAATAACAATAATAAAAGTGACACACAGCACAATTGCTCACCACCCAAAGCCAATGCTCAGCTAGTTCCTGAGCTCCCTCACCTCTCAGCAGGGTTTATAACCCCAGTTAGAAATGGAGCATGACATCATCACAGAATCACACAGGATGTTAGGAGTTGGAAGGGACCCCAAAAGTCTAGTCCAACTCCCCTACCCGAGCAGGATCACCTAGATTAATTCACACAGGAACATGTCCAGATTGGTCTTGAATGTCTCCAGAGAAGGAGACTCCACAACCTCTCTGGGAAGCCTGTTCCAGTTATCTGTCACTCCCACAGTGAAAAGGTTCATCCTTATATTCACATGGAACTTCCTGTGTTCCAGCTTGGACCCTTGTCCTGTCACTGGTCGTAACTGAGAAGAGCCTGGATCTATTGTCCTGACACTCACCCTTAATATATTTATAGACATTAATGAGGTCACCCCTCAGTCTCCTCTTCTCCAAGCTGAAGAGACCCAGCTCCCTCAGCCTTTCCTCAGAAGATGTTCCATTACATTATCTTTGTGACCCTGTGCTGGACTCTTTCAAGGTGTTGTATGTCCTCCTTGAAACCACAGAAATGAGAACCTTGGCAAAAAATGTATTTAAAGAATAAAACATTTTCTTCCCCGCTTCTGATTAGTCAAGCAGAAATCAAAACAAACAAACAAACAAAACCACCAAAAAACTGATGAATTAATTTTTCTTAGAACATTTCCAAATACTTTCCAATTGAGATTAAACACAGGAAATTCTCAAGGCTTAATGTGAAAACTTAAAAACACAAATACTTCAAAAAGTCCAATGTACAAAAAATTGTTAGATCAATTTTGAACCCTCAATTATGATGTAATATCAACTGTCTGATATAATACAAATACTCATAACTAGTGAATAATGAGACTCACAAGAAATAAATGTAAGGGTTTAGTTCTTTTCCTCTGGAGTTCCCATGCTGTAAAAACTCCCCTTAATGTTACCTGAGTCGTTATTGACAACACGACAGAGTTATTGGGGAGAGTCCTAGGGCATCAGTAGTCCCCTCTTTAACTGTCTAACCTGCAGTTGATATTGCCTGATGGTCTCTCTGAGCTGCTGCACATGCAACTAACTTGTTCATATCCTGGGCAAATCGTCACTTAGCACCTGAAAAACTGCTTGAAAATGTCAGAGAAGAATCAAGAACTCCGTTCCAGTAGATATCTTGAAGCATCCTATTACACATCTCCATAATTATAAATGGCAGCACAGTTATGCAATTTTTTTACAGTCTTAAGACTTTTGATGACGCAGAACTTGATGAGAAGAGGGGAGAATAGGAAAGTGAAACTATCACCAGTTTCTTTTCTTGCAAGGTGTAAAGGTCGAATTAAGAGTCAAGGACATGTCTCATGTGAGAGCACCAGAAGAGAAGCAAGCCTGGAGAAGAGAATGGGAAGAGATAATGGTTTGTAAAACATAGGAGGAAAGGGGAAGGCACTGTAGACTAAAGAAAGACAAAAGAGATGACAGAAGCTTGCCAGAGGAAAGGAATAAAATGCAAATAGAGCAAATGAAGAGTAAACCAAACACACCCAAAAATAAGAATAAAGTAAATTTGCATCCTTCCAGAATTCCTGAAAAATTGTCAGAATATCTGTGTGGACCTCAGTAAAAAATCTACATTTTTCTTCAGGATTTATCTTCTAAATGATACAAAGTCTTGTTTGGTATAATGTAGCTAGAGTTCGCATGCAGGACAAAAAATTAAGTACCTTGGTACAGCAATGCAGACTAGGGTTTCTAAATAAAATGTCCATGTTTACATTTCTTGGAGCTATGAGATGACCAAGTAATTGTGATTCATCTAGTTTTTAGAAGTTATTGGGCTTTGCCTCAGAGCAAAGTTAAGGTTATTAATGTGATATTCCTGGAGGAATTTTTAAAATTGCATTCATTGATTGTGCAATATTGTTTTTCTGATTATGGTGTTTATTAATGCAATTTTCAGATTTTTGTAGTTTATCCATTGTTGGTGGTGGCAGCAGATATTTTAATGAATGTGGTCTCTAATACTTCTTTTGCAGAACTTTCAGCATTAAGTTTCCGTTAGGGTGGAAGACTATCTGCCTTCAACTAAGCAACAGCTACCTAATTTCAGCCAAGGAAAGTTTGTGCTCCTTTATAATGCATGTATTGGCAAGTGAAACAAGCGAATATCAGACCCGTACGAGAGAAATACATTTTGCTGGCAGTTTTTTAAGAAAGTGTCTCCTGTTACTAGGTTCCTGCTGATTTCAGGCAATGCTATTATGTACAATCTTTCTGAAGAACTGGAATTGATCAGAGAACCTCCAGCATCCATTGTCATTTTTGACCTACTAAAACTGATTGACAGTTTCCCCACTTGGAGCAGTAACTTGAGTAATTATATAAGATATCCTACCAGTTCTGGATGGCACATTGCCCCATATTTGTATTGTGTATCCCTTGGCTAGAAATAAGAAATATATATTCTTAAATGTCATGGATTTCACATGTGTATTTTTCATTTGTTAAAACAAGTTATTTCTTGTTTCTCACTCCAGTTGTTTATGAGTTTTTTAATGCTGGGGTTTCCCAAGTGTTCAGTGTTTGACAGCATAGAGAATAAACGCTCTAAACGTCAGCAGAGGTCTGTAAAAACTTGTTTCCTAGGATGAAAGAAAAAATGCTGAAGACTGAAGAGATGCTGCAGCAGAATTTGAAATAGGGCTAACTTGTCTAGCTGACAGGTGTATATCATAGTTCCAGTGTTTTCATAATGTAATTTGAGCAGGACACCTATTTTCAAGCCAACTGCACATCTGTATGTAAAATGAAAAGGCAGGAATTCTTTGAAGTCTTGCCCTTAAATAATGCAATCAGGACTATGAAACCAGTGAAATACAACCAAAAAAAGCATTTATCTTCCTTTATGCTTACATTAAGATTACTAAAAAAAAAGGGGGAGGGGGAGAGTGAGGAGGAAAGAGATTTTTTCTCATTGATCATTCAAATAACTCACATTTGAACAATAGTGTGCTAACAACCAAAAGCCCATGCCTGGAATGAAAATCCTCTCCCACACCCTTCCAGGCTGACCTTCCCTCCCCCCATCCATCACAGTTCATATTTCAGAGCTGAGCTGGTTCCCAGCAGACTGTAAGCAGGAGGAATGCATTATTTTCTCAAAAGAAAAGCAGAGGTGCAATCATTAACTACCCCCCTGTCCCCCACTCCCTACAGGACTAGACACATTTCTACATAAGAGATGAACTTGCTATTCCTCATAGGTACAGAAAAACTCATAAAACCCATCGCAGTGTGCTCACCTACATGAGAGCTTTATCGTGATCAAGAGGCTGTAGCTCCTCCCAGAAAGCTAAGTAGGTCATGGCAGCTGACCTGTCCACGTGTTCTCAGAAGATCGAGTCCTAGAGCCAAATCCAGATTGTTGTTCTCATGTGATTTAGGCAATTTGCTCACATCTGGTTGGCAAGAAAGATACGACCAATAAAAGCAGAGTTTATAAAAGTACATCAAGATTATGCTGTTGCCCTTGGGCATAGGACATTTAACAGCAAGTCTTGTCTCTGCTAATAAATGCTTGTTAGGATAGTTTGTACCAGCAGACTTTGCAAGTGGACATGCCTCGTCAGTTGAGTCTCTTTTGCCCATCTGAACAAGAACAAATTGTTAGCAGTGTCCCTTGCACTACAGTTTGCATCCATTCATAGATGTTTTGGCTCTGTGGTTCTGTTGGTCATGCTGACTGCACAAGCAGAATTTTCTTTAGCTTTGTCAGTCAACTTTAAGAAATTAGGAAGAATGGTGTAAAAAATCTTAATTTTTTTTTCAACAAATATCCACTTGCCACTAATCATCAACCATAATTACAGCATCTGCATTAATGTATGCACACTGTGCTTAGAATATATTTTGATTCCCAGATAGGTTTTGCTTTTAACTGCAGGAGGATTTTTCCATGGAATTAGGTGTGATGAGGCAAAGGAAATTACATAGAAAAATGGCTGGGCAGAGTGAGATGATGGCAGTATAACAAACTAATCATTAAACATTCATAATCAGATGAAGCAAGTAAAATGAAATTGGCTCCTATACAAGAATTTTTATTCAAATAACCGTTCAAATATGTTTATTACCCTGAAGTATTCATATTTTTCCAGAAAACATTCTTTATATCATATCATGATCATATCATGAAAAGTGTGGAATGGAGAGAGCTCTCCCTAACAAAGCTAGGTATTTTCTGGTGACACAGCAAAAGAAAAAAAAAAGTGAAGGGCTGCCTGTATAAATGAAATATTATGAAACAAGCTGGGATGTGAATTTAGGACCTCAATAGCTATTCTCACCCGTTCTTAACTAACACAGAGAGCATTCATTCTGTCTTCAATTTTCTGTGTTATATTGGCAAGTAGGCAAGGTCTCAAAACTATGTTTTAACAGCACTTTGAAGTTCATGTGGGCTAGTGGAGGCAATTAATTTCAAAGTGCAATGGCTGCTCTGAAATAACTGTGCATGGATATCCCATATTCGAAACAGAAGAATCCACACATGGACTTAATCAGGAAAAGCATCATGTGTAAACAAGTCTTAATAATATATCTACTTAGAGTCTAAGTGACAAAATCTGACAGTTGAAGAGCAGTTGTTTTTTTCATGACACTTAGAGGCTATAAAGCTGAATCTAAGCAAAGCTTCTGGATAAGAAACTGGATCAGACTGTCCCTCAGCTTATTTAGATCATTAGTTAGGCAAGGTGTCTGAGAGGAGGACTGCAAGCCATCTTTCTTTTTTCCCCTGCTTCTGTAACCAGCTTAAGGCCAGACCCATCTGTTTTGTGACTGAAAGTGGTCTGAGGGTGCAGTTAAGCACACAGAATCACAGAATATCCTGAGTTGGAAGTAACCTATAAGGATCATCAAGTCCAACTCCTGGATCCACACAGGGCCAGCCAAGTCAGAACATGGGACTAAGGGCATCGTCCAGACACTTGAAGTCAGTCAAGCTCAGTGCTGTGACCACTTCCCTAGGGAGCCTGTTCCAGTGCCCAACGACCCTCTCAGTAAAGAACGTCTTCCTAATACCCAACCTAAACTTCCCTTGTCTCAGCTTCGTACCATTCCCTTGAGTTCTGTCACTGGTGACCAAAGAGAGGAGATCGGCGCCTGCCCTTTCGCTCCCCATTGTCCATAAGCCATAGACAGTGATGAGTTCTCCCTTAACCCTCCTTTTCTTCAGGCTACACAAACCGAGGGACTTCAGCCTCTCCTCATAAGCCCTCCCCTCCAGACCCTTCACCATTGCCCTCCTCTGGACACTCTACAATAGTTTTATGTCTCTCTTGTACTGTGGCCTCAAAACCACACCCAGTGCTCAAGGTGAGGCTGCACTAGTGCAGTGTAGAGGGGGACACTCACCTTCCCATACTGGCAGTGCTTGATGCACCCCAGGATACTGTTGACCCTCCTGGCTGCCTATGCACAGTGCTGACTCATGTTTAATTTGCTGTCAATCAAGATGCCCAAATTTTTCTCAGTATCTGATCGCCCAGTCTCTATGTGTAGCCAGGGTTACCCCTTCCAGGTGCATAATCCGGCACTTGCCCTTTTTAAACTTCATGCTGTTGGTGATTGCTCAGCTCCTCCGTCTGTCCAGGTCTCTCTGTAAGGCCTCTCCACCCTCAATGGAGGCAACAGCTCTTCCCAATTTGGTGACATCTGCAAACTTACTTAAGACACCTTCTAGTCCTATGTCCAGGTCATTTATAAAAATATTTAAAAGAGCTGGGCCTAAAATGGAGCCCTGGGGAGCCGTGCTAGTGACTGGTTTCCAGCCAGATGTAACCCCATTCACTGCCACCCTCTGGGCCTGGCCCAGCAGACAATTGCCCACCCAGCATATTATATTTTTGTCTAGCTGTATGCTGGACATTTTGCCAAGCAAGAAACTGTGAGTCACTGTATTGAAAGCCTTACTGAAATTTTAAAAAATAACACCTACTGGTTTCCCTTCATCAACCAGATGAGTGATCTTATTGTAAAAGGAAATCAGAACCCCTGTGATCTCCTAGGTATCAAATAGCCAGAGGTCCAGAAGCACAGTTCACACATGTCAAAGAAGCCTGGATCCAGAAGTGTCAAGTGACACGTCTTTGGCTTGGCGTACTTGAGACTCTTCAGTATCAGTGCCACCTCCCAGCCTCAGGAGCTCCAAACATTTTTAGAGAAAATGGTGTGCATGGTCTTATTTCCAGGTGGGGAAGAAGACTTTTTTCAGTTCACAGTTGCCAGAGGTGATTATTAATGTGTCAGAAATGCTGATAATGCCAGGGGTGTTATGTCCAGCCAGCTAAACCTGTCCAACAAGTGTAGCAACATTACCATGCTCCAGAGCTGCTCTGTAGAGCAGCTGCTTGTGGCCTGTCCCTCCAAAGGTTCACAGCAAACCTTTTGTTTCTGATTTCAGGCTTCAATAACAAGGGATGGGAGAATGGTACATTATCAACAGGAATGTTCCTAACCATTCCTTGTGGCTTAGCTCTTGCCATCTTGTATTTTAAATAAACCATGTTACTATTACAGCTATCAGTGAAGGAATAAGCTGAATGCATAAAACTTCATTCCTTGATACCAGCAGCCAGTTAACTGAACACGGATGTTGTTCTTACTAGATCTTGAAAGAGGCTCTACCTTCATTAAATAAGTCCTGCCTAGCTGTCTTCCAAGACCAGTGTTGCACTTCCCCAGCACTGGTGCTGGAGTGTGAACCTCCAACACCACCTTTTCCAGCCAGGATGACTAATATCATCTGCATGACAATGCCACGGAAACGGTTGTTAGGAAAGCAGTAGTGTTGCTGGTGATCAGCTTCACTTGCAGGGCTGGTGTGGTGGGCCAGGTGTAGAGCAATTCAGGATCTTAAAACCTCATCTGAAGTAGCTTCTCTCTGTGCTCCCAGCCCATGAGTAGGTTACCCAAACCTACTCATGGTTTGGGAAGAACTGGAAGCAGTTCTTCCAAATGGTGTTTACTCAGCATCAGATCCCGACCCTCAAGTTGTTTATTGCTCCTGCTGCTTCTCCCTAGCTAATGCAATTGGTTCCTACTCAGTGAATCAGTACAATAGTAGGTGGAGCTGCACTGTTAGATCAGAGATTGAAGAGGTGGAGAAAAGAAAAACCCAACCTGTTTTCACCCCTGTAAAGTTACATTTCAAATCGGTAAATTCTGTGGTAAACGGATAACTTTCTAGGCTAAAGTACAGCTCCATAAAGTGTTTATCAGCACAGTGAAAGGGGTGGCAGACAGCTGAGAGCAGGAGCAAGATGTTTGTTGCTGATGATGCCAAACTGGGAGGTGCTGTTGACTCTCTTGAGGGACAGGAGACCTTGCAGAGGGATCTAAATAGTTTGAATCACTGGGCAGTGATTAATGGGGAGAAATTTAACAAGTCCCAGTGCCACATTCTGCACCTAGGATGGAGAAACACCAGGCACAAAGATAAACTGGGAGAGGAGTGGCAGGAGAGCAGCCCTGCAGAAGGGATCTGGGGATGCTGGCTGACAGAAGGCTCAGTATGAGCTACCCGTGTGCCCAGGCAGTCCAGAGGGCAAACCAAATCCTGGGAGGCATCAAATACAGCGTAACCAGACGGTCAAGGGACTATCCCCCATTATTCAGCCATTGGTATGGCCTTGCCTGGAGTGCTGTGTGCTGTTCTGGGCCCCACCATTTCAGAAGGCTGTGAAGTCCCTTGGATGCATCCAGAGGAGGGCAACAACACTGCTGAAAGGGCTCTAAGAAGTGCCCTGTGAGGAGTGGCTGAGGACTTTGGGCTCATCTAGTTTGGTTAAAAGGAGGCTGAGGTGTGACCTCATTGCTCCCTACAGCTTCCTGAAGAGAAGTGGAGAGGAAGGGCTGAGCCTCCCCTTCTCCATGGGATCCAGTGGGATCCAGTCAGCGTGGTTGAAAGCAGCACCAAGGAGGTTTAGACTGCACATGAGGAAGATGGTTAAACACGGGAATGGGGCTTCCTGGAGAGGTGGTCAGTGCCCCAAACCCATCAGAGGTGCACCAATGCCCTTAACAACATGCTTTAGCATTTGGTCAGCCCTGAGTTGGTCAGGCAGATGAGCTGGATGGCCTTTGTAGGTCTCTTCCAACTGAAATAGTCTAGTCTGTTCTGTATTCAGCAGCTGACCTTTGTGGCCCTGTTAAGCTGATGTTAGCCCAAAAGCCAACCTGTGTTGTGGTTAGCAACCACAACATTTGGTGTTGTCTCCCCCCTCCAGTTGAGTGTTAATAATATTAGAATAAGGTAGTTTTTCCTGCAAGTGGTTTTGCAAGAGAAACTTCTGCCTTGGGTGGAACACTGACAGTGAGTATTTGTCTATCCTCAAGAGACGTGAGGTATAGGTAGGAACAAATGAACTTTTACACCCATTCTACTTCTTCCTTCCCCTTGTGGTTTTTCTCTTAGCCCACAAGATCACTGCTGAAGAAAAAAGCAGTTTAGTTTCCACGCTGTAGCTGTAATAAGCTTTCTAGCAGAGACTGCCAACACAAGGACTGATTAGCACCCTGTGAAGTACAGGATTTTGAATACTACTTCCTCAGAGAATAACCATCAGCTCATTTTGCACAGGCTGCCAAGTGCCACTGAGTAAATGAATCAGTAGCAGTCATTTCTAGCCTGAGAACAGTTGGAAAAAAATCTGAGTGGTAGCTTCTGTTTAACTGATATTTTAGTTTAGTTTTTTAACACCTGTTATAAGTGTTGAAGACACTGTCTTTATCACAGTAGGAGCATGAGAAAGTCCTTTCACTGCTCCTCTTACTTTTTTTGCTCTTCATGCTCCGTGTTCTAGTTGTTTTTCTTAGCCAGATAAGTGCTAACTGTCCTCCCTGTGCTATTCACCTTTCCTCCCTCCCCCCCACATCTTAATTACCATGGATTTCCCTCAGGGTTGGTTGGTTGTTGTTTTCTTTTTTTCCTGTTCCTATCAGAAATTATAGTAAACCTTTGAAAATGGACATTAAAAAAAAGTATGCCAATTCATTTGCCAACCCACAGTCTCCAGAGAGGAAATTATCTTTCCCATAAGACAGAAAAACTCTTTGACAGACACAAAGCAGAAAGCATTAAGAAAAAGTCGGGGTCTAGCGAGATGTTTCTCTGGGCATTCTACAGGAAGGAAAGTATTACTTCGGTAGATTACAGAATCACACAGAATCACAGAATGGTCTTGGCTGGAAGGGACCCCAAGAATCATCGAGTTTCAACCCCCCTGCCACAGATCAGAGTGGTTTCATCTAGTATGGCATCTCCTGTAGCTCTCACTGTTGCTTCAGAGCAAGGTACAAGATGCAGACTGACTCACCTGCACTTTAACGCTTACCATCCTCCCAAGAGAGTTTATCTTCACTTGACTCTATCTGAAGTTAATCTGAAGTTAACTAATGGCCATTTAACTTAAGGCACCTGGTATTTGTTAGGGTTAATATGCCCACTCCTCACAACTGATCCAGGTTCTTTCTAAACATTTATTCTTTAACTTAAGTCTGTATCTTCATTGGTAAAAAGGGGTTGTGTATGGATGTATTAATAAAATTTCTCACTGTGAAACTGTAGTGGAGAAAAACAAATGGACAATATCTACTTCACTACAGGAGGCCAAGGTTAATGTTATGCTCTAATACAGTCTTCCTACTCTGGCCAGTGGAAGCGTAACATAAACTACATGGCTCTAATTCTCCTGGTATTTCCTAGTAAGATGGCTACTAAAAAGGAAAAAAAAACCCCTGTAATTCTGCCTGTTAAAACTACAGGCTGCTGCTTACTTTTCCCTTGAAATCTATTCAGGTTTTTTTTCTTCCCTTTTCTCCTATTTAAATACCATTCTTGAATGATGACTCATGGCAGGAAACAGAGCTGCTTTGTGTGCAAGAGCCAGAAGGCATATGTAGGTCATCAGAGCATGCACAGAATGTCCTGCAAACTTGAATGCAATGCACTCCACATTGTAAATGCTTACACTCCAAAGCATTCATCAGTGCTTTAAGTGCTCATGAAACACTGTGCCCTTGAAGATAAAAATAAAAATAAATATAAAATAAATTAAATCTAGTGGCAAAACATGGTGCCTGCTAAGAAACACCTGGAGCCATAATTCCTGAAAAGTAAGCTATCTTGTTTCTGGTTAGTTTGCTAAATTGTGTAGAGGTGCAGAAACCAGAGAGCACTATTAAGTTCAGGTGATGTGAAAATACAGATTAAAAATAAATTTAAGAAATCAAAAAAACTCTGTATACCATCCAGCTCTTTCTGTTGCCTTGTACACCTTAACTGTATGAAATAATTCTCTCTGATTCATAGAGAGTTACAACCTGCATGTGTTGGGAGGTTCTGTCCAGACACTAATCAGAAGCATCTTCCAAGAGTGTTAGCCCTGATTCATGTGAAAAATAATGTGGAGCCTAACCATGAGGGTGATGCCATGAAAAGCCTAAATCAAAACTCAGTAGTCTTGGTGACTGTTAAGCAGGAATTCTTCATTGCAGGGCTGGGTGCACAGGCGTTCGTTCCTCCTAATGTGTGGGCTGAACGAGTTAGTTGCACAGCTTACATAGGTTATCCACACGTGCTCATGACCTTTCTGATAAATGATTTATATATGTATTACTCTTCTGGGAACTCATCATCCTAGGCTTCTGCCCTTTCCCACATGTGTACTACAGTTTTTAGGTGGTCAAGGATCCTGGTGATCATTTACTTCATAGAATCACAGAATCCTAGAATGTCAGGAGTTGGAAAGGACTTGGAAAGATCATCTAGTCTAACCCTCCTGCCCGAGCAGGATCACCTAGATTAGATCACACAGGAATGCATCCAGATTGGTCTTGAATATCTCCAGAGAAGGAGACTCCACAGCCTCTCTGGGAAGCCTGTTCCAGTGATCTGTCACTCTCACAGTGAAAAGGTTCATCCTTATGGAACTTCCTGTGTTCCAGCTTGGACCCTTGTCCTGTCACTGGTCATAACTGAGAAGAGCCTGGATCTATTGTCNGTCTCACCAGGGCAGAATAGAGGGGGAGAAGGGCCTCTCTTGACCTGCTAGCCACCCCCCCTTCTAATACACCCCAGAATGCCATTGGTCTTCTTGGCCATGAGGGGACATTGCTGGCTCATGGTCATCCTGCTGTCCACCAGGACTCCCAGCGCCCTCTCCAACAGGCCAGTCCCCAACCTATACTGATACCTGGGGTTGTTCCTCCCCAGATGGAAGACCCTACACTGTTCCTTATGAAATCTCATTCAATTTCTCCCTGCCCAGCTCTCCGGCCTGTCTAAATCTTGTTGAATGGCAGCACAACCTTCTGGTGTGTCAGCCACCCCTCCCAGCTTTGTGTCATCAGCAAACTGGCTGACTGTGCACTCTATTCCCTCATCCAGGTCATCACTGAATATATTGAACAGTACTGGTTCCAGTACCGACCCTTGAGGGACTCCACTATTTACAGGCTTCACTGTATTTCTTATTTACTATTTACGCAATATTTACTTCATCTACTCATCTTCTTCTCTGTGTTTTTGCATGAACTCTAGCCCTTATCTTCCTGTTTACCAGAGCCACATGACTGGTTTTGGGGCCCCTTGTAGCCTTGAGATTCCTTGTTCTCAGAGATAGTCCTGCTAGAAAGCTTACAGTGTACTGGTACACACATTCCACAGCACCATTGCTGCAAAACATCTTACTAATATCTACAAAAGTCTAGACAGTAAGTCTCCATTAGATTCATTGCTGCACGATATGTTGTTGACACCCACAAAACTCCAGACAGTAAATCCACACCAGATTCAGCCCTCACTTCAAGGGAAAAAAAAAAAAAAAGTGTAAGATTTGTTCAGAGCTGTAAAGCCCCAATAGTATAAACTGGTTTGCCATTTCACTTCCCAAAGACCCAAGATCCTCTTCATACTACAAGCCATGGATAGGGATCTTCAGTAGCCTTCCAAGGACTTTACAGATAGCTGTCATTGGACTGATGTTTACTCCTCTAAAATGATACAGAATTGACATCTATGCAGACAATCTTGAAGTATTTTTTTCCCAAGAACTATTGTTTCATAAGATTCTACTATGTCAGTTATTGCAGCTCTGAACAATCAAATTTTCCTGTTTCTCAAATTGTCTTTCCATTAGTACAACAGGAGAAGAACAGAAATTAGGGAAGCTGTGATTCTGACTGTGCATAAAACGGTAAGTTCACAAGTTAAAAATGTAGAAATTTCTCTGCCAGTAAACTCTCTCCATGGAGCTAGGAATAAACATAATACCACTTAATTATGGTGATCTTATGCTTTACCCTCCCAGCTCTTTAAGCCCTACTGGAGCCATTTAGGAAGGATTTTACTCTTTCTGCTATGTATTCAGCTCTGTAGTGCCAGCAAATTTACCTACCCTGAAACTGTGAATGCTGGTTGCTAGAAATAGTTTCTATTTGGAGGGAAATATGTTTTAAAATAATCCTTGCACTGCAAAGAACCAAACATCTTACCTGCCCTTCCTCTTGCCAAGAAAACTACAAAATATTGTTTGATGAATTCTGGACCTGGAATTTTTCCACAGTGAGACAAGATGGGAAACTGTCCTGTAACTATGGAGTGCCCAAATAGCCATGGTGGGGAGTGTATGTGTGCATATGCAGATGTGCCATGTGAAGAGTATGAGACTGAACAGAGAACAGAGAGATGGAGATTCATGTTTTCCCCACAAAAATCAATAGTTTTGTACATGTTGTCCTTCAGTCTAAAGGAATAAAGTAAGTAAAGTTGGAAACACTGGGAAGAGACGAAGTCTGACTTCACTCTTTTATATGTCACTCAAAGAGAGAGAAAAGTCCAGATGAAAATAATGATGCAGGTTCTTGTTTGACATGTTCAGTATGTTATACTCACAGCAGCTTTGAAAATGTGTCTTTGTTAGAAAATGACAGTTATCAAATGCACACAATGTCCCTAGAAAACATAAATCACATCTGAAGGTCAGGAGACCTCTATTTTGGCTGCAGAGTTTTACCTCTCTCATCCGAGGGGATACGACTGTTGGCTTCAGACGGGAAAGAAGTCACACAGAGGGGGGTCTGAAGAATGTGGAATGAACTATGCAGAGGCTGAAATGAGCTCTGCATAGCAAGGAAAGGTTTTCAGCTGGAGATCTTGGAGAAAATGACCTTTCTCAGCTCTTCTACCTTCACCCCATTAGGCTTCTCATTCAACAGCCTTGTCAAGGAGGGGTGATCTGGCCAGTTAATTCCAGTCAGATGTGTCTTTCTCTTACCCAAACCAGAGCAGGTTCTGCTTGTGCTGGGTGGAGAACAGATTTCATTATATTATGTGCTGGAAAGGGCTTCCATTTGTTTTTTATACTGTAAATTCTGAATTCTATGTAATTATTTTAGATCAGGCTTTATAATAGATCCATATATCTTTCCAATAGATTTCAACTGTTACGCACTGTTTCTCCCATGCTGTTTGTTAGCCATTCAATTTGCACTTGAAGGGTATCTCAGCCAAGGACATCTTGAAATTGTAGCATGGTGTTTGTTTACTTCTCGTGCTCCAGTGCTGTGTGAACACGAGCTGTTCAGATTTGGCATTGCCAGCTGAGGACCTGAGCGTGCTAGGAAATTTTGTAAGACTTTTTTGTTTTTAACAAGTTCTTCCTCATCCAGATTGGTAATCTGCATTGGTTAGTCTCCTGACTGCCTTCAGATACTGCTAACAGTTCAGAAACAAGTATGTCCCCCAGCATTCACACGCTCTTACACAGATTTCTCCCCTTAGTATCTCTGCCGACAGCCAGAAAATACATTTTTAGGGGAAGAGTTTTATATTCTGAGTGTTCAAGAATGGATATTACTTTATTTTCTTCAGAATTCTCCCTGTTTAGGAGAGGCTTATCATAAGACCATTTCCATCAGAAAAATGTATAAACCAACTTCTGTAAATCTACCAACCAGTGTTCCAGATCCTTGGGGCTTTTTTTAATACTTAAGATCACAATATAGCCTTATTTAAACTTACCCATAATAAATTTAAATAGTATTTATTTATCAAAAACAGATTTTCAAAAGAAGTAAAGCAATGCAAAGTACCTAAATAAACAGCTATATCATCAGGTTTTCAGGATGTTGGACACTGAGTGACTCTGGAACTGTGGCCAGTTGTGACCAGAAGTAACTATTATTTGAGAGTTGTTTCCTACCCTGTGTGAAACAAGTTCGTTTCTGATGGTTAGAGCGATAAGAAAAGAATGTACCAAGGAAACTGAAGAAACAATTTTAAAATACTGTGAAAATTGATGCAGTCGGGGGAACTGTATATCAGTGAACTCCTAATAAAATTACTAAGAAGAATTTTGCATAATATAAATATTACTTATTCAGAATAATAATGATAAAGTGATTAGGGAACAGTGCCAGAATATTTTTCACTTTACAACAAGTGAAAAGCTTGCTAAAGTCTTAGCTATAAAATAGAATTTCCAGATATGAGCCCTAGACTCCAAGCGAATATACATGTCAACCGGTGAAAATCCAAAGACTGTAGCAAAATTATAAGACATCTAGAGAACTTAACCCAGTGTTGGAATACCTGGATGTGTTTAGTTTAGTGAAGGAAGAGGGGAAATGTGGTTACAATTAAAATATTGGGAAAAAATGCTTCAAAAACGAGCAGAATCACTTTTTATATTTCATGTCCACTGGAATAGGATTAGATGTAACAAAGTGGAAAGAGAACAAAGTAGTTTCAGGTTAAGGATGTGTAGCAGTTTTAGAAAAAACCTTTTGTAAATGTTAGGATAGATATATATGGAATGAATTGCAGTTGGAAGGCTGTGAAATAACTCTTTCCTTCACTTCTCATCTTTATAGTCATTTTGCTGAGATGCAGGTATGAGAACAGCAAGGTTGTCCCTCATCCCTCTCTTCCTTGGACCTTTATCAGGCACTCATCAGATGAAGGCCTCTATCTATTAGGAGTGCAATACCCAGGTGGAAAAAAAGCAGGGAAAAGAGCACAAATCTTTATTGTCCAAATACTAGACTGAGTGTCAGCAAGGATGAAATTTGCTTTTCTTTATCACTTTGATGATTACTCTTCCCAGTTTGAAATGCACTTGGAAAGGACTATTTTTTTCATTTGCAACACACTTCTATGGGACATTGAAGCCTACACAGAGTTGGTATTTGCTTGGAGAGCAGCTGAAGAATGTGCAGCCATGACTCTAACGGCATGCTCCGACCTGCAGGCTGCCTGGGTGGAAGATGTCGTTTGAGATGTGCTTCAGACAGCAAAATGTCTTTATTCAAAAGTCACTGGCCTTTTTGGAAATGCACACAATGCTGTTTCCAAGGTCAAAGTCTCTAGGCTGAATTAGTAAGAACACACTGTGAACAGCCTAGAAAAGGTAGCATTTGTCTTGTGAAGCATTTGCCAAAGTTTAACACACAGATATATATAGATATAGGCAAGATATAACTAATTGCAGTGAGTGCCTGTCGTGGTTTAGCCTGCAGTTTAGTACCACTCCCATAGCTATACCCGATACCAGCAGGATGGGGTGAGGAGAGAATGGGAAACACAGGCAAACCTCATGGGTTGGAATAAGGTCATTTTACTGGGACAGCTGAGGGAGAGGGAAATAACAACAGGACTGTTAACAGAATACACAAAATTGGTAATACATGATGCAGTTTCTCATTAAACCACACAACTCGGACAGTACAGAGCAGAGCCCATCACAAAGCTTGATTGTCCCCAAGCCACACATCCTGGACCTACTCCACCCCTCCCCAACTAGCCCCCTTTTATACTGAGCATGATGTTATATGGTACAGAATAACCGCTTCAATTAGTTTGGGTCACCTGTCCTGGCGGTGTTCCATCCCAAACTCTGGTGAAAACTACACAATCCTGATGAACCCAGGACACTGCCCTATAATGCATTCAAGGAAATAATAGAATATCCTCAGTGCCCTGTTTCAGCTGGGAGAGAGTTAATTTTTGTTCTAGCAGCTGGTGGAATGTTGTGTTTGGGAGTCAGGATGAAAGCAGCACTGATAACACCCTGATGTTTCTAGTTGTTGCCAAGCAGTCAAGGACTTCTCAGTTCTTCATAACAAGAAGGTGGGGGCACCCAGGAAACTGGGAGTGGAGACATCCAGGACAGGTGACCCAAACCGGCCGAAGGGAGTATTCCATGCCAGTTACATCGTGCTCAATATGACCAGTGGAGGAGATGGGCACGGCTTCAGGACATGCAGTTTTGGGTGCAATCTGGTTCTGGGATGGCTCTGAGCTGTATGGCCTGGGGTGTGCAGTTAGGTGAGAATTTATACCCCATATGACCGTTTTCATATATTTAATTGTAAAGTCCTATCGTCATTATCTCTCTCTACTGTCCCAGTAAACTATCCTTATCCCAACCCGTGAGGTTTGTTTTTCTTTGTTGTTTTTCTTTTCTATCCTTTCACCTCCAGCATTTTAGAGAGAGCAGCTGTGTGGTGTTCAGCTCTCAGCTGGGGTGAAACCATGACACTGAGTTAGAAGGGACCCATAAAGATCATCAAGTCCAACTCCTGGATCCACACAGGGCCAGCCAAGTCAGAGCATGGGACTGAGGGCATCGTCCAGACACTTCTTGAATTCAGTCAAGCTCAGTGCTGTTATCACTTCCCTAGGGAGCCTGTTCCAGTGCCCGACGACCCTCTCAGTAAAGAACCTCTTCCTAATACCCAACCTAAACCTCCCCTGTCTCAGCTTCATACCATTCCACTGAGTTCTGTCACTGGTGACCAAAAAGAGATTGGCCTTTGCCCCTTCACTTACCCTCATGAGGAAGCCACAAACTGCAATGAGTTCTCCCCTCACCCTCCTTTTCTTCAGGCTACACAAACCAGGGGACTTCAGCCTCTCCTCATAAGACTTTCCCTCCAGACTCCACCATCCTCATTTCCTTCTCTGGATACTCTCTAGTAGTTTTATGTCCCTTTTGTATTGTGGCCCCAAATATGCACCCAGTGCTCAAGTTGAGGCCACCCCAGTGCAGTGATTTACTTTTGTCAGTTTGCATTCTAAAATGTGAAGAGTAAATAAAAGGACTGTAAGCAAATGGGGGGGGAAGAGGTTTTTGTTTGGGTTTTTCCCCGTATATTTTTCCTGTTTCCAGTCAAAGGCTGTAGGATATATCTGGAAAATAAGTATGTTGAAAATGGAATTCTCTGGTGCACACAGCTTTTCATGCACTATGACATCCAGTCAGAACCTGAGTATGTGGAGAGAGGCCAACTCTTCACAGCGTGACAGCACTCAACACTGTGAAGAATGGGGTAGGTTAGGTCTCTCTGTGAAATCATATAATACAGCAGGTAACTCTATATGAGTTACTCCAGGAGCATCTATGGCATCTGGATTGCTCCTTAAGGGACACAAGTTGGCAGGAAATACCTCGTTAGGGGCTGAATTTGCATACTTTGTGAAGCCAGCTTCATAGACCCTCTGCTGGGGTTTGCTGATGGCCTTTGCTTTAAGACTTTAATTTGTCCTAGTATGTGTGGTCATGTCAACAGCTTTAACAGAAATGCTGGCTCTACCCTTTCTATTACGGCAGCCCTTTGCTTTGTAGAAGCCCTAGTAGAGGTCCCATAATACCCTTCCTCAGTGTTGTTTCCTAGCAGTGTTGGCACTGCTAACTGCTTGCAGGTCTTGGTATTTCAGAAGCCACTCAGCTAGGATTTGATGTGATCCTCTCAGGAGAACAGGGAGTTATCCAGGTGATCCTGGTAGGGCTGTATTGAAGCACAAGACAGAAAAGTGCAGCCACACTGAGGTCTGTACCCTTTTCTGCATATATGTGTAAACAAGTTGTAACTGCAATCACTTGTACTGCATGGTGTGTTTGAAAAGGAAGGTGACATGAGGTCATTATGATTTGAGGACAGGAGAAGGCTGTACACAAGTAAATGGAGAAGCTGATCCAGGTGTGGAGGAATATCAGATGAAGAGCAATAGCCACCAGCTATTGTAACATACATAAATTCACTGTGACCCTATTTCCTGCAGGGCTCCCTTATGTGCAGCACTGAAACAGGTGAGATGACACAGTGCCACCTTCTTGGATATATTTGTCAGTGATACTGTGGGAAGGAATAAACTAGCAGGAAGGTTACACAGGTGTTTTCTGTATTGGTCTTCAGATGTGATGACATCATTCCTCTGCCTCTTGATACAATCTGTCAATGGGCATGCAGCCATTTCCTGAAACTATGTGAGTCATAAAAACTTGTTTTCCTTTAGATTTTTTCCATGCTTTTCATTTTAATAAGTTTGACTAAAAAGGGACCTTGAAGTACTTTAAAAGCATGAACAATTATGTGATTATCCTCCACCATTCCACCTCAGACGATTCCATTCCAGAATGAGAGTTTTTCTCATTACAAGTTCTGCACTGTAACTCTTGGTCTGTGGAGAAAATGAGTTGCTACACATTTGTTGTAACATTCCTCAGTTGTCTACACTGTTCATACCAACAGCATGATTTATTTATGTACTCCATCAGAAACCAGATCCACCCATGCAATAATTCTAATACATGAATTGTATTGTATGTAATACATGCAATGTATTGTATGTAATGTATGTAATACATGTATGAGACACTGAAGGTCCATTTAAGAGCGTACAAGTCTGTACGTGGATTAATATGGTGTAAGTATTGCTAAGCCTTGCTTGGTTCAGGTACTTAAATATTACATGTTTCACACATATATTAGTTTGACCTTGTTGCATGCAAATAAGGTGAGCACATTAGTACATAGGCTTAGAAGTGAATTCATAGGATCATAGAATGCTTTGGGTTAGAAGGAACACCTTCTGCTAGAACAGGTTTCTCAAAGCCTGATCTTGAACATTTATCCACAACTTCTCCTGGCAACCTGTTCTGGTGCTTCACTACCTCACAGTAAACTAGGCTAATACCTAATCTAAATCTACCTTCCTTCATCTTAAAGCCATTACCCCTTGTCCTATCACTACCTGTCCTTGTAAATGGTTCCTCTCCAGGTGTCTTGCAGGCCCCTTTAGGTACTAGAAGGCTGCTCTAAAGTCCTCCTGGAGCCGTCTCTTCTCCAGGCTGAACAAGCCCAACTCTCAGCTTGTCTTTACCCCATTACAAATGGCAGCAAATCATGGTAATGTCATGACGTAATGATTTCTACTTATTTCAGATCTCTACAATCCATCTTTTACCCTGTTCCTAGCCTTACACAGGGAAGAAAAGCAAACAAGGACCTTGTCTGAAGCAACTAAACAGTGCTAAATGTGTATCTTGACTTACTTTGCCACACATTTCTATTTAATGAAACATGCAGAAGTAGAATTGCAGGGACACTGGCAAATAAGCCTACATTCTTTTTTTGGCTGTAGTTTAGCCTTCTTGTATGACAAAAATCATTATTTCACACCTTATCATTCAGTGACATAGTTTCCATGCAGTCATCTTCCAATCCACCATAACTTATTGTCTATATGAGCTAAGGAAAAGGATGAACATTTTCCTCTAAGGATTCCACCAGAGTTTGGTGTGGGCAGATGTAGTCACAGCAGTAATTTCAGTTGGCTCACCAATGATATCATTGCACTCCTCGTTCTTAATTCTCCTGACCGTATTTCTGACTGTTTCCTGTATGGCTTTCACTTCCTTCTTTCCTCAACACTGCGCTTCCTGCCTTCAATGGTCTTTCACAGCTTCCTGTTCTCTTTGTGTTTCCTGCAGCCAACCCCTTTCTTTTTTTTTTCTGCCATTTAAAGCAGACACACAAAGCTACACCCTGAAACAGAAAAAACAAGACAGAAATCATGGAACCAAAAAGTTCACCACTGCTGTTTTGCTCTACTGTTGTCTTTTTTCTCCTTCACATCAGTTTTACTCTTTATATGATAAGCATTCCTTACAATCTACGGGGAAAGTGTTAGGTTATTCTAAAAATCTAAGTATTTTCAATGATTTCTAGTGAAAGCTATTGTGAAATGTGTCAATAATAATGTGGAACATTTAATATCATAGTCTTTCTAACAGCTTCAAACAGTAGTGACTTCTAGATATTTCTTATAGAAAAACAGTATTACAAACCTATAATTGCAATAATTACCAATTTTTACATTATAAAAGCATTAAACCCACAATTGGAATCATTTCATCCCACTTGGAAAAATTAAATGATTAACTTTTTTTAAAAAAATGTGGCATTTCAACACATGACCATTTATAAACAATTCTATTTAACTGAGATTAGAATGAAGCCACTACTAGGTCAAGTTTTAAATTATGTGCAAAAGAGTTTTATTTTTGTGTGTGTTTTAAGCATATGTGATATCAACATAATCACACAGTGATTAATTACAGTGTAGTTTCATTCCAGTTGATATCCATCTACAGTAATGTCAAGCTTTTTAACAATTAATTGATACAAATGCAAATATGAAGTAACTATATGGGTATTACAGTTATTCCCATTCTACACAGCACATATATGTATTCTACATATGAATTCTACATCCATATAGAGACATACAATCACATCTATATATATGTATATAAGTATGTATGTGTAAGTCAGATATACATTGTATTCCCGTGAACCATTGTGTTCCCACTACAGTTATTCCCAGCCATGCTCTTTGAGGTTTCATAAATTAGTGGTAATTGTAGGATAAAAAATTACTAGTGTAACTGTCATAATTTCAGTGCAATTACAGTCAATGTATTATGAATTTTAACCAAATATCAACCCTCTACTCTTTCAAAGCAGAACATTTAAGTCCAACCATTGTATAAAAAAGCTTGAAATTTATTTCAGTTTCTGAATGTTTCTTCCTTCTATCCCACACTATCCTCTTTCTTGGTGTTTTAGTAATTAAAAAGAAGAATTGTGGACAACTGGTAAACTCATATATGGAATATGCTTGGCAGAAAAATACACGGAAAATTAGCCTTTTCCTTTGATTGCAAAGGTCATGGGAGTCTGGTGAAATTTCCAATGACTGGAAAAGAGGAAACATAACCCCCATTTTCAAGAAGGGGAAAAAAAGAAGACTCAGGAAACAACAGCTCAGTCAATCTCACCTCTGTGCCTGCCAAGATCATGGAGCAGATACTCCTGAAGGCTCTACTAAGGCACATGGAAAATTAAGACGAGGTGATTGGTGGTAATCAACATGGCTTATTAGGGCAAATTATGCCTGACAAACTTGGTAGCCTTTTATGATGGAGATATAACATCAGTGGATAAAGGAAGAGCAACTGACATCATCTATGTGGACGTCTGCAAAATGTTTGACACTGTCCCTCAGAACATCCTAGTCAGTAAATTGGATTGATGGACAAACTACTTGCTGAATAAGGAATTGGCTGAATGGTCCAGTGATGAGTGCTGTTCCTCAGGGATTGGTGCTGGGACCAGTATTGTTCAGCATCTTTGTCAGCAACACAGACAGTGGGATCAAGTGAACCCTCAGCAAATTCATAGATGACACCAAGCTGGGTGGTACTAGAGGAAGGGATGCCTACCAGAGAGACCTGTACAGGCTTGAGAGGTGGGCCCATGCCAAGCTCATGAAGTTCAACAAAGCCAAGTGCAAAGTCCTGCACCTGGTTTGGTGCAAACCCAAGCACAAATACAGGCTGGACAGAGAATGGATTGAGAGCAGTGCTGAGAAGAAGGACTTGGGAGTGTCTGTTGAGAAACTAAACATGAGCTGGCAATGTGCAGTTGCAGCCCAAAAGGCCAACTACATCCTCGGCTGCATTGAGCAGATTATGGCCAGCAGGTTAAGGGAGGTGATGCTGCCCCTCTTCTCTCGTGAGAGATCCCATCCAGATCCCATCTGGAGTACTGCATCCAGTTCTGGGGCCCTCAACATAAGAAGGACATGGAGCTGTTGGTGCAGATACAGAGAAGGGCCATGAAGCTGATCAGAGGGCTGGAGCACCTCCCCTGTGAGAACAGGATGAGAGATTTGGGCTTATTCAGTCTGGAGAAGAGAAGGCTCCAGGGGAGCCTTATTGCAGCCTTCCAGTTCCTGAATCACAGAATCACAGAATTTTAGGAGATGGAAGGGACCCTGAAAGATCATCTAGTCCAACCCCTGCCCAAGCAGGATCACCTAATTAGATCACACAGGAATGCATCCAGATTGGTCTTGAAGGGGGCCTATAGGATTTTTTACAAGGGTATGTAACAATAGGATAAGGGGTAATGGCTATAATCTGAAAGAGGGTAGATTTAGACTAGATATAAGGAAGAAATTTTTCACTGTGAGGGTGGTGAGACACTGAAGCAGTTTGCCCAGGGAAGTGGTGGCTGTCCCCTCCAAGCCAGTGTTCAAGGCCAGGCTGGATGGGGCTTTAAGCATTCTGTTTTAGTGGAAGGTGTCCTTGCCTACGGCGGGGAGGTTGGAACAAGATGATCTCTAAGGTCCTTTCCAACCCAAACCATTCTGTGATTCTATGAATTCAGATTGCCACAAATAATTTTAACAATACAATTAGAAAATACTTTCCATCTGTGTAGTTTGCTAGTAATGGAAAAAGCTCAGAACTGGGTTCTCTTGTGTATGCAAGAGAGATCCGGGTTTTTGCCTGGAGTAGAACTTAACTCAAGAAGATAAAAAATGGATTAATTTTTCATTTGAAATATCTTAGGAACTTGTAGACCTGGTTTCTATTATATGATGTAGAAATCACGTATATTTAATAGTTCAGATCTGAACAAAGTTGCAGTGGTGAGTGGAAGGTGTCATGCTAGGCAATTTCTTTCATATCAGATTGAGCATGGGCTGCATTAGGCAGTTCTAATACAGACTCTACAACCCCATTAGGCTTACTGACTGCTGTAATTTAGTACATCCACAGTACATGTCATTCAGTTTACACAACATGCCCTTGACATGCTTTCTGAAAGGACAAATGGAAAGTCAGTGTAAAATCTCTGTTCCACTAAGTATTATTATAGCTTTCATAGCTGTTGCCACTTATTAGTTGCTTAACAAATATTCTCAACTATTCATTTTTGTTCTAAACAGTGTGACACTTCTGAACTCAAATTTCTGCAATGGTGTACCTGGTTAAGAGGAATTATGACACTTGAAAACTATTTCATATGAGATAATATAACATAGAGATACAGATAGGCTAATATTCTGCTACTGTTGGCATAATTTTTCTTCCATTTTTGTATGTCTTGTCATATTTTTCTATTTTACTTTTTAATTGTTAAATCATGGTCAGTGAAGATTTATGTGTCTGTCATAACTGCCAGATGTTTTTCCTGAGGCAATGTAGAAGCCATCTCTAGCTGTCTGTAGTATACCTTCTCATCCTGATCTTTCATCGATATTATGGAAATTCCCTTTCCTAACTATTATGTCAAGTACTCTTTAAAGTATGCAAGTATACTATCTCTGTTAATATATATTAGTTCAGATTATACACTGCAATGTAATACGGTAGTAGAATTTTACAGGAGACTTTGGGATTGTTTATGCATAAGAAAAAGAAACTAACAGACGCCAACTCATTGCAAGAACCAGGAGTACAGCCCAGCTCTAGAAATAAGGACTGCTTCTTGGAAGCTTAGATGTGTCCATGAAGGATAAGATACACCTGGACAGCCAGGAGAACAAACCAACATCCTGGCCTCTCTAACAAATCTTTGGAACCCTCCTAAAGTCATTTGGCATCATAGACAAGCAACTATAACAAGACTGACAGCTGGATCAATAGACAAGCAGACAGAATGCTCCAGAACTATAGTTGCTTTACAAAGTTTTAATATGATTAGTAACCAGTAGTGTTGTGTTAGCTGCAACAAATCATTTTGTAGCTGAGCACTAGAAGGGTACAGGAACCTTGTGTAAAATTTCGTTTGGGGTGCCCCAGTTTGGCTGGGACATGCATGAATAAATTTTTACACCTGTAATGCCATACTTTGCATTGTTGCCTCTCTCCTCAGTTGGCACAAGCCAGATGTGAACTTTCATAACATCTAGCACAGAAAAACAAAATTAACTATTATACAGATACCTAGTTGTCTCTGTCAGCTTCCTCTGGACCCCTGTCACTTGTGACTTCTTTTGTTGGGATACAAATTCTAGGTCTCAGCAAGTCTCTGGAAACACATGTTATTTTAAGGAACTGTGCTTTACTTACTGGCATTATTAATACTACTGAAAATAGTCCTGCCCAGGTGATATTATTTTAGAAAGCAACATCGTTGCATGATATGCTCAACAAGCTCTTTCTGATATCAGTCTACACCAAGAAAACCAAAGCTGGGGCAGAGACGTTCTGTAACGCCCTTTCACATCACCACGTGCTCTTCACCTTGCCCTGCCTGTATTCTCCCATAGGAAGGATGACAGGAGCACAGGACAGATTTATGGTATGAGAAGCACATACAGGGAACCTTCCCCAGGCATGGCCAGAGATGGGTCTGTGGCACTAGGCCAACACTGTCCTGGCATGACCAGCACCTTCCCACAGTTGCTGTACCTCTCCCACCTCAGACCAGCCTTCCACCTTCTGCTTGGCCGGTTTCAGGCTGGTTTTCAAGTAAGGTCCCTGCTTCCTCCCCTCCCCCACGACAGCTCCCTTCCCCTCCCCCACCTCAGACATCTCTCAGAACCCTCTAGAGGTTCCTCATGCCCAGAGCCCCGGTTGCTATGCAACACCACTTACCTCATGCTCGTTGCCACAGTGACAGCTCCCTGCACCCCGTCCCAGGTCAGAGGGCCACCATGACACCCCCTTTCCAGGAGGCCTTCAGACACCTCAAACTTCCCAACCTGGCCCGCAGCGATGGGGGTCCCCAGGCCAACCTTGCTAGCAGCTTTGGGCCAGGGGTGCCAAAGTAAGGTGACACTCCCAGCTCTGCCTCACCCCATTTCAGGACCACTGGCTGAGGGGGGAAAAAAAAAACCCAAACCAAAACAAAACAAAAAAAGATATTGTTTGCTAAAAGCAGAGGTCAGGAATTCCGGGAGGTTCAGCTTCACCTCGGTCACAGTTAGGCTACTGGGTAGACATATCTTGTTTTACTTCCATACACACTATGTGTTGGTGGAAGTAGGTTTCTCTGAAGGTGTCTGAGGGGGCTGAAGAGCATGTGTGTGCATGCAGGCACACGCGTGTGCTGGCCAGAGAGGGGCCATCATGGAGGGATAAGCCTGAGTGGGAAATAAAACCCTGAAAACGTTTGGTTTCCTATTGCAGCGAGCCAGTCTCCTGGTGAACTAGCAAGCAGCTAGTAAATAAAACCATGACACTGATCCATAGCAAGAAGCAGAATAGTATAGTGGAAACCCACAACCCCATCAGCAAATAGGATCTAACTTTTGAGTAACTGGAAGAAGCCATTTAAAAGTGGAGGGAGCAAGGACACTAAAAAGAGAAAAAACTGCAAAGCATAAGAAATGTAATTACTCATCCAAGTAAAACCTGAAACAAAGCAAATCTTCTACCATTTTGTAACATGCTCTTTCCTGGACAAAGAGCATCAAGTACTTCTGAGAAGTATTGTATAGAATTCCAGTCCTCACAGTTAGAATAAATATATACAAACCAATTTCAGTTCTCTGCTGTTGTTCCAACACCCTGACTTACAGTTCTGCCAATTGGTAGCTATGTAGTTCCTCATCTATTTTGTTGGGCGATCAAAAATGTGAGTGAACCTGCTCTTTACTCAAATGATTAGAGAACCCCTAAACAGTTTCACATCTCAGGGAGAAGTGAAAACCACAGACAAGCTGGGAAACTGTAAAGGAAAAGAGATACCAGAGCCTGCAGCAGCTGAAACAGGCTTAGACAGAAACTACTTGCATTGCAGACACAGCTCAGTCCTGGATGGACATTAGCATGTGACTAGTACAAAAGGCGCAACTACACCTCACAACCTCAGTAACTATTCAACTGAGGGTTTAATGTCTTTTATTCAGGGCTTTGTCCCTTGATAGTGAGACTCCATACCAGATTCCAGTGTAATTCCAAGACACATTTCTGTGGGTCAAGTTTTGGGGACAGGAATGGCAAAAGGGATATTCATCATCTCAGCATTAGCATCATAAGCGTGGACTATTTAACATGGGTTAGTATGTTGCGTTCTAGATATTTCTCTGTTCTTTCTTTAGAGACACAATACCAGGACAAACTGAGGTCACACAATAAGTGTTTATAAAATAGCAAATGTCTGATTTTCCAATCAAATATATTTTTAGTAGTTTCCACATTTCGTTAAACTATTATTATAAACTATCTTCTTATGAAAATTGTTTTTCTTTCAAGCTAAACCCTAAAATGTATAGATTTCAAGCTAAACCCTAAAATGGATAGATTTCTTTGAACAGGTCAAATCATACTCCCAAAGGAGGAAATACATGAATTATTATTTACATTTCTTCATCAATTTCTAAAAATACTTAAATGTATTGGATAAAAATGAGACACATGTTGATAAAACTTTACATGTGCGGTTTGGAGGTCAGGCACACTGCATCTAAGAAGCATTGTGGGACTTCTGAGCACTAATTTCTCAACCTCTACTGTAATAACAATAGTACCACATTATTACTTGGCATTTTTAGGAGAAAGGCATCTTCCAAACTAAGCTACTTCTAGAGCAATTATCTCTGAAGTAATGGAAAGACAACTGTGTTCAGGAACTAAGTTACACAGTCGACAGACTTCATGAATATCAGATTGCTTCATGGCGACCATATGAATACATCCAGTGATCCAAAATAAACTGGAATAAAAATAGCTAAATCCAAAAGACCCTTTATAGCTTTCAGGTTCTCCGTATATCAGGTGTTGATTTTACCATGGAGTTTCCTTACTCATATCAAAGAAGTAGGAAAATGGGAGACAAGCTCTTCTTTACAACAAACAGATTTCTGATTGGTGCTTAGACTTGACTTAATTTTTAGACCCCCTATGGAACAGGATCCGACTGTGAATCGGGTCACATTTTGTTAAAATTACATTTTCTTTCAAAGTCCGATAGACTCTTTAGCTAGTTGTTAAGCACAAGAATTCATGGTGCAGATGACACTTGTTTGCAACTCAAATTACCAATAGTTTAACATAGTAGTAACAAAATTAACAAACTAAAAAAACATGTTTTTGTCACTACTTCTTCATTACTGAACTCTGCACTTACAACTGAACTCTGTAGTACAAAACACCATTTTCTTATTAAAACCAGAAATTACATTAGATCTAGTTCATTATGGTGGAGGTGGAAGGCAGCAAAGGGAGAGGACAACTCAGAGGAAAACATGACAAGTAGGTGTTTAAACTGAACATATCTGTCAGCAAAAAAATGAGTTAGTTAATACAGCAAAGTCACCACAGAGAAACTCTGATCCGAAAACAGCCTAACAGCAAAGTATTTATTTCATGATTTGCAAATTTTATTGTTAAAAAGAGGAACAGAACAGATTTAGGGATTTTCCACAAATCATTTATTATTTTAATAAATGTCTTCCTGCTGGTTGTGCTTTAAATTTCCGTATTTTAAAAAGTGCCCTTATATGAAAGACAATTTTTAAGAACCTTCTCTGATTTTCTTCACCAGAAGGTTATCATGCAGTTCATTTCTGAGTGACATTTTAAGCCAACCTACTGAAATTCTTGAAGTCCCAAATGAATAATTAAATCAGAGATTAATTTGTCTGATAGGGTTATATATCTTTCTGGCCAGAAATATTCATGTTAGTGAAATTACCTGCTGGTATTATGGTGCTTCTTCTGCCCTACACAGGAACTGTTTATAGTAAGAAAAGTCATAATCATCCCATCATATTAGGCTATTACTATGCAGGAAATACTTAGCAAAGTAGTCAGTTCCCAAGGAAAAATAATGTAAATCTTATTGGCTCAAAAGTGTTCTCCATCAAATAAGATGAACTCTCATAAATACATATGTTCTAGCTGTTTTTTAAAAATAAAATGTACAAAGGAAAGTACTTTTTCCCTATTGCTACCTATTTCTTCTTATTATGTTTTGATATATCAAATAAAAATCAGTAGTTTAAATAAAAAGCTCATTTTCATACTGAGAACAATACTTCTTTAGTACATAACTTTCCTTTTTATCATTCCCATTTTTGATTATGCAATGTCTCCAGTAGCAATTATTAAATTATATAGAGAGAGTTAATATTTGGCAAATATTCAAGGTGTTAAGTCTCATTATTCACAATTTGACATACAGAAAGAAGGGTCACATAATCAACTTACTAGTTATACGCCATTCATGGCTTGGGAGCTGTCCTATGACAGTCATCTGGAAATAAGAAAATGAAATGTTAAATGCATACTTCATGACTTAAGTTCAATTGAGAACTGAGAACACAAGAAGAAATTCTCTGTTGCACATAAATGACTCTCTTAAAAAAAAAAAAAACAAACAAAACCAAAACCTAAGACGAATTGGAATCTATTATTTACTGTCAGTTTTCAAGTAAACATTTACTAATAATTAAAGCAAAACCCCAAAATTCAACCAAAATGCTTTTCTAAACACCATTCAAAATATTTATAATTATTAAGCAATAGCTATTGGTCTACCATGCCTTGCAGAAACCTTCCCATGCTACTGACAACTTTCATGTCTGTACTTCATTACAGAACTGGCTCTGAACTTCTTTCAGAGATTTCTCTGTTTCTGTCCTTGTGAACAATGTATAAACTCTGATGGACAGCTGGATTTTTCAGCACTGGAAAGAGCAGTAGCATGTTTATAATTAGACTTATAAACACTTCAGAGATTGTCAGCAATCAATCTACGGAATCCTGTCTCTTCTAGCAGTGGTTGATGGATCCCTTCAGTTGCTGGTTATACTGCATCCTATCATCAAATGGAGACAGACGTTAGGTCTGATAAATAGGACTTTTTTTTAGACATTGAAATGTTTGGTACTGTCATTTCTTCAGATATTAAAAAAAAATGTGTAATAATTAATTTCTTGGTGCATTTCTGTATTTTCTATTTCTTTTTCATAGGAAAAAAAAAAGCTAATAGCAAATTCATACCTAAATGCAGACTTGGCAAATTGTTTATTGTTAGAGTAACAAAACCTTCTTTATTCTCCCTATAGGTGCACAAAATGCACTGCAGTAGACAAAATACTAGGTTGCTGTAACTACTTCCATATTGAATTAAATTTGGAATAACACCAGTTGTTATCCAAAGATGTGGCTGTACTAATACCCAGTCTTCTGAAAACTTGCTTCTTTTAGCCACAAAACATTAATTCCTGATTGATTCTCAAAGGATGTATATGCATGGACCCTGTAAAAGTACTCACCAGCAGTAAAATTTCAAGTGAAATAGTAGGCATGGCTAGGAACTGCCCACTTCTGTATAGTTCTAGCATTTTCTTTCTGAAATGGCCAGCAGGTAAAGGCAGGTAAGGCACTCTGCCCTAGTGAGGTGTTATCTGGAGTTCTGTGTCTAGTTCTGGGCTCCCCAGTTCAAGAAAGACAAAGAACTTCTGGAGAGAACCCAGTGGAGTGCTACAAGGACTATGAGGTGACTGGAGCAGCTCTTGTATGAGGAAAGGCTGAGGGAGTGGGTCTGTTTAGTCTGGAGAAGACTGATAGGGGATTTGATTAATGCTTGTAAATATCTAAGGGATGGATGTCAAGAGGATGGGGCCAGACTTTTCTCAGTGTAGCCCAGTGACTGTCATTCAGGACAAGGGACAATGGGCACAAACTGGAACACATGAAGTTCTATCTGAACATGAGAAAAAACTTCTTCACTGTGAGGGTAACCATACTCTGATAGGCTGCACAGAGAGGCTGTGGTCCTTCCTTCTCTGGAGATATTAAAAATCCACCTGGATGTGATTCTGCTTTAGCAGGAGGTTGGACTAGATGATCTCCAGAGGTCCCTTCCAACACTAACTATTCTGGGATTCTGTGAAATACTTTCAACTCTGTTCATAAAAGCACAGATGACTCATCTAAAATTCAAGTCTCTTATTTTTCAAGACAAAGTGCATCTTGCACTGCAGCTCACTAAAGCTAGCTACAGAAGTTTAAGAAATTACTATTGCAGATATCAGCCACACTTTCTCTTAGAAATTATCATGTGTGTAGCAAAGACAGGAGAGCAAGATGTATGTTCACACTTCAGCAGTTCAAGTTCCCAGGCTAGTACACCTGCTTACAGCACTGCTGCAGATGTGCTTAACACAAATTTATGGCCACACGCAAACATTTACTACTTCCACCTTGACTGTGCAATGGAAGCATGTAGCAGGGTGGTTGGGCAGACCACTACAAATGGCAGTATATTAAAACAATTCCCCCCAATCCTCCAAACATATCCATCAGGAATCTCACAGTGGCTGTGTTCTGAATGTTCTGCTTCACAACTTACAAGAACATAGCACCCCGTTGCTCTACCTGGTTGGCATCTCACAAAAATTTATTTCATATTTAGCTTACTGTTGAAGTAGATAAACCAGGACAACATTTTTCATGTCTACGGTAGGGAGAATGTGAACTTTATTTACCTTAACAAGAAAGGGATGGGACTCTACAAGTTTGGCAGGTGACTGGTATAAAAGAAATCCTGCTGAAAACTCTACACACTCTTCTACGCTCTTGTGTATCTTTTCCTCAGCTCAAGAAAGACAAAGAACTACTGGAGAAAGTCCAGAGGAAGGCTACAAAGATGATGAGGGGACAGGAGCATCTCTTCTATGGGGAAAGGCTGAAAGAGCTGTGTCTGTTTAGTCTGGGGAAGGAAAAATTGACAAGGCATCTCATCAATGCTTATAAATATCTAAAGAGCAGATGTGAAGAAGATGGTGTAGGACTCAGGGCAAGGGGAAAAGGGCACAAACTGGAACACAAGAAGTTCCATCTGAACATGAGAAAAAACTTCTTCACTGTGAGTGTGAAAGAGCACAGGAACAAGCTTCCAGAGAGGCTGTGGACTTTCCTTCTCTGGAGATATTAACCCACCTGGATGTGACCCTGTGCAATCTACTCTAGGTGATTCTACTTAAGCAGTGAGGGCTGTGTGTGGGGTGGACTAAATGATATCCAGAGGTCCCTTCCAACCTCATTTGTGACTCCGTGTAGCTGAGAATACAGCTGCCAGCCTCCCCGCCAGACCTGTCACGTTTTTGGCAATGATCAGTCATGCTTTTGGCTATGGTACAAAGCGTGCCGACTTCTGGCTTGGATTAAAGCAGGTCCTGTGGTTTTCTCCCCCTCCTAGCTGCACTCCTCAGACAGAAATGGAGGTCGTGTGAGAAATGGCCGGTTGCGGTTCTGACCTGCTTCCTCTCTCAGGATAATCCACATGCCTTAGCTCCACCTAAAACTGGGGCAATGGTAACGTTTGATTTCTTGATGCTGTTGAAACCCAAAGCTATTAACCCACCTGCCCCCCAAAGCTCTATTTTGTGTATGTGGCACCTATCATAAAGAAAATTTGAAGTAACCCCGAGGCACAGCTCAGACCCAGCCACAGAAAGCAGTACAGGAAGCTGACAATGCAGAACCAGGTGTCTGAGAGGCTCCTGAGGCACCCAGCCCCCAACGCCACCGGGGGCAGGAGTGGGGAGGGGCAAGCCAGCCCACCTCCCTGCCCACCCCCGAGCTTTTCACACAGCTGTAGCTGTAGCCGTAGCTCTGGCCGCAGCACAGCGCCCCCCGTCAGAGCAGCTGCTTCGCGTCCTTCGGCCCCAGCTCGCTCTCACCAACAACCCTCCACCACCTCCCGCGAAGGGGCGGAGCCACCCGCTCATTTAAATAACTTGGCGGCTCATTTGCATGCAGCCACGATGGCCGGCCCTGGGATTGGCCAGCTCCGAAGCAGCCCCCGCTGCCGGCCCCTGCGCCCGAGGAGGGGGTGGGGCCACATAGAGGGGAGGGGACACAGGGCTTATTTGCATAACGGCCCGGTGTGTGCGACAGAGGGAGGCGGTGTTGGCGTCTGGAGCGAGTTGTGATTTCGAACCCGCGGCGGTTGCACTGGAAAGGCGGGAGCGGTGGCGGTCGCCGGGCGCTGAGACGGGATCTGCCGGGGGACGCGGGGCTACAGGTAACGCACGGCCCTTGCGGGGCGCGAGCGGCCGCGCAACTGCAGCACTCTGCCGAGTGCTGCCCCGCACGGCGGCAGTGCGCATGCTCTGGGGCTGCAGCTTTGCACACGCGCCGCTGAGCGCGCCCACACTCGCTCACAAGCGCAGCGCGGCTCAGCGCAAGCTGCATGGGAGCACGTGATTCGGCTCCAGTGCAGGCGGCGGCGCGCATGCGCCTTACTGTTTTCGCGCAGAGGTGGGCGCGGGGCGTGGAGAGGAGTTTTCCTCCATCCCCCACGTGTGGAGGGATCCCTGTGGCGGCAGCTGCGGGTCACAGGTAGGTTTGGCATGGGGCAGGGCGCAGCTCGGGTGTTCCGCTGTGCACTGAAGGCACAGAGAGCTGGGCAACACCAGGGAGTTGCCTGACTGCATTCTCTCAGTGCATTTGTAGGGTGGAGGCACCTCACGCACCACAGTGGGAAGGTGTTTGGGTGGGACAGCGGTGCGTCTGGCTGGCTGACGCCTCAAAAGCGGTTCCTTGATCACTGTGCTGGGGATGGCGTGACTTGGCGGTGCTGTATGCATCCAGTAGATACCCTTGCACGTGCCATGGGTTTGGATGTTGAGTGTTGAGGCGGATGGACAGGTGGTAGAAGCAACAAGGAAGAAGTTATTTTTCTCATTACTGCATCCAGCAGCATGCTGCTGAACTTTAGAGTAAGGTTTTTAAAGCATGTTAGCATGCCTTTTTACTCGAATTTAGGGTGGTAGTGGGGAAAAAAAACCAAACCAAAACCAAAACAGGATTGGTTGTGCCTTACTTATGTGATGTCATCAGTAAACAAAGCCAGAGAGGTTTTGCCTGATTGTTTTGGAAGCCCACGTCAAACAATATGGGAGAAGTCAACAGTTTTGATTAGTATATTCATGTACGGAAGGTACATATGAACTTCTAATTTTATTTGATCATAGCATTTAAAATACTGGGACTGGTTTAATGATTAAGAGTTTCAGATTTTAATTCTGATGTGACATTTGGGCCTGTTAGAGGTGTAGCATTGTCCTCAAGCAGTTTTTACTTTTAGCAGGTTATATCCTGCTTATTAGATCTCCTAATCTTTGATGGATATCTAGTGGCAATACCTACATGAGAATTACATGAAGATATTTTGTTGCATAACACTAATCTTGAAACTAATCTACTTCTTGATACATCAGTGTGACCCTTAAGACAGACTTATTGGATGGAAAAAAATGGATTGAATTGTTGATTGAAAAATATTCACTTAAAATAAAAACGTGAGCAGTTCTAGGCAACAGCCAATGATATTAAAACTGCTGCCTTCATGCAGTCACAGAAGAATAACACTTGTACATTTAGATAGCTTAAGATGCTAATTGGTGGAAGTGAGAGTATATTAATAAATATTTTTGGTCAATATCACAGATTATACAAGGATATTCTACAAGCAAGTAGTTTGGCTCTCTTGCAAATTAAAATATGGTTTTGGACATTATCTGTTATATTAGCTTATAGTTACAATTATTACATTTTCTAATATCAATATGCAATTATTCACATCATGTTTAGTTTCTTAAAAATAAAAATGTGGAGAATGTGCCTAGATTCTGCTTAAATCTGGAATTAATAAATTAAATATGAACTCTGTATACAAACAACAGCTATCGTTGTAAGAAATAAGCCTGTTTTTCTGCTTAGGTGCTGTCTTGTGCAGTCCTGCTGGAAGTTATGAAGGAAAGTAATATCTTGGCTATTAAGAATTCTTTGGAGGGGAAACAAAAACACAAAACCTACTACTATTTGATATGTGATCTTTGGTAGTTAATGGCTTAGTTTTCAGATCTGTGAAATGGGTCTATTAGTAGTTGTCAGTTTGTCATGAAATGACCTAACTAATAATTGCATGAGGAGTTGTGCAATTCATTAATCATGTCAAGTAAGCCGACTATTTATTCCTGGAGTCTGTCAGTTATCTTAATGTTTTATGTACTTTGGAAATATCAAGTTCTTATGTGCACTTATTCCGGAATGGGATTATACTAATACTTTTGGGTAGTAATAATTTTTTTTATACATGCCAAATAATTAGAAAAAACTTATTTTTTCACTGCTTATAGGTAATGACCCATTCTGTGTTCTTTTTTAAAGAATTTCAATATAACTTTTATCATAATTAGGTTCTCAGTTTAGTAGATGTTATATGTTGCTTGGAGTAAAAAGCTTTTTATCAGCTCCAGCCTTGCTACCAAGTGTAGCAGTACTGAACTGATGTTTTCTATGATAATCTGGAACAGTGTTGTATTTTGCTGCATTAATTAATTTAACAAGACTATCTTGAATATCGTGTAGGCTTTAAACTGATCACACTTAGTAGAATTGATTGAGAAGGATACAGTAATTATATATATATATGTGCAAATTGAAACAAACATGTTGCTGCTCTTATTGAGGGATCCCTTAATTCTCATCTCATATCCTTTATGAAGTCTGCTTTCAGTAAAGTGCTAATCCCTATAGATATACATATGTGTTAGACGTTATTTGCTGATATCACCTCCTTTAGCCTGTATTGTTATGCCAGTTTCACATATTTAGAAGCTCAACATTAACTGTACTGTATTAGCTTTCCTGTAAAGGCTCCTTTAGTAACACTTCCAGATTTTGGGGCATAAAGATAGGAAACATGGTTGAATATTCATATATGCTCCGAGGCCTCAGCATAGGAGGTGATCTGGCTACCCAAGAGACTGAACAACCTATGTATAAAAATAGTTTAATTAAAAATATAGATTTAAGAGAATTTGTTCTAAACAGAAATGGTTTACATGCTAATATTTATTTTTTTTAATCCTGTTTTATTAAATGATTCCCAGTTAGTAACTAAATCCTCATTTTCATTGTGTTTGATTGTGATTTTTGGGAGAAGATTTTTTTTCTTCCCCTGTTATAAACACATACTATGTCCAAGGTGTAAATTAACTGGCTAAACCAGACAGATGGGTTGGTTGGTTGGTTTGTTTGCTTTTGTGGCTTTTTTGTCCCCATGTAGATTTTTTAATAGTGTCATTATTAGGCTTATTGTCAGGAATTATTTATGCCAAAAATCATAGGTTTATTAATTGTGTGTAGATAGTTAGGCCAAAAGGTACTTCACGCTGTGTTACTCTTACTTAGATAGTGTGCAGGTTGAATGCATTTTTTCCATTTGCTCTCCACCTAGTGTATTTCTGTGTTTTGTGGTAGTCATAAATTTTATTATGAGTTTATTTTGGAAAATGCTGCAGTGATACTGATGTACATTGCAGTTTCTCAGAGATATCAGATGAGGAAAATAACCAGAAAGTTATAAAGCTGTAATAATACCTAGATGTGGGGATTTGCTTGGTTTTTGGTTTGGTTTTTTTTTTCTCCCTAGTACATTTTTTGTCTAGTATTTCTCTTAAATGCACTGAAATCTAAGATTTTTAATGTCATTCAGTTAAATCTGTGGCTGGACTCTTTTTAGTATGTGATGTTACTTTGAGAGATTTAACTACATACACAAAGCAATTGGGAATGTATAAATTGGCCAACACAAATGATGGATGTTTGTCACAGTGGTATTTCTGGTACTGCACTATATGAAAAAATGCTCTCCCATTTCCACTATACTATAAGAAACCAAGCAGTAATTTATCCAAATACAAGGTAGGGAGTAAGGCAGGGTGATTGTGTTGAGATTTTGTCCTGTCTTTTCTTTAAAAACAACACAACAAAACAACCAAAATAGTAAACCAAGCACATAAACTTTGACAGCTTGTTAAGAAGCAGAGAGAGAAAGGTTGTTCTCTAAAGTCATCTCTGTAACCAGCTGATCTTTGGACAGTTACAGAATGTCTTAATATCTGAATAAGGGTTAGATATGAATTGGGTAATATTTCATATTTAAATTTCCTGTAGCTCAGTCTTGTTTTGGGTATTAAAGCCTACTGGCTGATTCCCAAAGAAGGTAAAGTGCTCTTAGCTCTGAGGTTTTCAGTCAGGAGGATCTGGAGCATGTATATTCTTGGCCTTTAAATTCTGATTATCTTTTTAAATACAGAATTTTGCATGATATTGTGCGTTCTTTTAATTCTCTGGAAGAGATTTTGTGTATCAATAATAGCATGTTTAGGTGTCATACCTTTTTTGGTTTTTGCTTGTGCGGAGGGTTTTGTTACTTCTCTACACCCCCGCCATCCCTATGTTATTTCTGTAGCAGTGGTCAGAAAAAAATCTTGTGTTCATATGAAATGTTTTATGTCTCTGGAAACATCGAATCATTAGAAATAATTTTTAGCCTACAGATAAGACTCTAAAAGTGAACATGATGTAAAGTACTGATAATTAATTATCCAGAAGCTGGCTCTGCAGAATATCTTGGGTTGGGGTTCTTTTGTTTTTTAGAACAGTAGCGATTGAACTAGACTAATATATTCTGTAGCTTTTCAGGGTGTGAACAAATGAATAGTTATTCAGAAATGGGAACCTGTTTTGTTTGGTTGGGGTTTTTTTTGTCCTTTGTTGCATATTCTGGCTTTAGTGACGGTTCTTTTTTTCTTTTCTGTCTTCACTATTTGTGTGCACATATATGTGCCAAAAAAATCTCAAAGTTTAGATCAGAATTTCAGCTATACTTGAGTTGTATGTGGCTTTGTGTTTTATGCTTTCAGTAGAGGTTCTATTAGACCAGATTTAACAAAAAACAGAATGTAATTGGTGAAAAATAAATGCCTGTGTGAAACTTAAAAAAGAATAAATAAGGTTGTTAAATAAAACTTAGGAATTCATTAATAAGTCAAACATCTTTAACAATACAAATGATCTCCTTTTGCTTAAGCAGGAAATTGCAATTGCAAAACAGATATGTGACAAACATGTTTAATCGTGCCATAGCGCTACAGGTTTTAAGTATGCTCAGTTCTAGCACAGTAGTCCAATTTGTATGTCAGTTGTTCTCTCCTTAGTAATTCTTGAAATACTTTTTTGGTTTTCAGAAAATGTAATCACCATGGATAGTTAATTCCTGCAAACTTTGTGAAAACAAGCAGCTGGGGTGAGGAGAGGCTACTCTTGGCCCCAGTGAGGGAACATGGTGGTTATATACTCTTTTGGGGGAGTAACTTGCTGTCAGTCTGGACATAGGTATACTCTAGCTGTGTACATGCGCTCGCTTGCCAAGTATGATAAGGCACCAATGATAACCTGAAGTTACTCTGATAAAAAATAGCAAGACAGTGGTTATAAATCTGCAGGAAATATTTTTTTGTTCAGTTCCATTGCTCACTCGTTATCTTGTTCCATTGCTCACTCATTAACTTGTTTAGTACCGCTGATGTATAATTTTGAAAATCACTAGTGGTTTTACTGTTTGCCCTCCCTGCCCCCCTTATTTTTTAGTACTGATTCTTTGATGGTGTAGTTGAAAGCATGATAGTAACTATATGGTATTAAATAAATGTCTCACTTGTATGTCAGCTTCTGGTATATCATTGTGGAGGAATATAGAATGTTATTGTATAAATGCCCTTTATTTTCCTTTGTGGCAGGAGTAAGTGAAAGGGTACAGTGTTTTGTGCTTTTTTTTTTTTAAGATACTTTATTTTGAGTTGTGCATGTTTTATATGACTAAAAACTACTCAGGACTTTACACCTCTTATGTCTGCCAGGAACAAACATCAAATAGTGTGAAATCTTAGTAAACTAGATGTCTGAGAATGAAGAATTTTCTTTGGAATAGCTTAATATTTTTAAGATATTTAGGTAAACTGATACAGCTTGTTTGTTTTATGTAACTTGGATATTTTTAACACTTGAAATTTTTTTTTCTTCTAAATTAAATTTCTGAAAATTCTTTTCAGGAAATTCATGTACTCAAAGCACATATTTTTGAGTGATATGACTTTGAATATGTCAGCTAGATGTTAAAATAACCTGTATATTTTCTCCATCATTTTGTGCTGTCCTAAGCATTATAGACAATCTCACACTACTGAAAGAAATGTTATGGTAAAACAAAAAAGTCTGACACTAAAGAAAGTTCCTTCTATCTTACTGCAGTTTCCAGAAGGTAACTTCAAGAAGATATTGCATTCTAATTTTTTAAAGTCTTTCAAAATTTGTTAGTAGCGTACTAAACTAGCACATAAACATTCCTACTTGCTGAGTTCAGTAAATACATCAAAAATTTCCTTCATTCGCCCTACCATCAAGTGGCTTGGAACCATGGGAAGACCTCAAGACTAACTTTCTGGACTTGTGTTCCTTGCCTCATGGTCATCATGGACTCTTTCTTTTCCTCAATTGTCGGAAAAGAAGACGCTGGGAGACCGAAGGTAGTGACTACCTTTTATTGTCTCAACTACTCGCAGGAACTGCATATGATTTTATACTTTTTAGTTACAGCAATTTGAGTGTCAGTACATGATTGGATAACATCTTGTTTTTGCAAGTAGTGATTGGTTAGGCATTACGTAGGTTAGTATCTTCTGTTATGGCTTGGTTACAACCTATCTGAGGGTCCAGGCACAGATGTTCAGCCTCCTGTTTTCATCTAGTGTTCAGCCACAAGGTCACACGGACCTGATAACATACATACTGTTCCGCTCACTCAGAACTTTGCTTCAGGCCAGAGATACTCTGCAGCATCATGGCCTTGTACTGCTAGCTATTCCCCAACACTCAATAGTTTTAGGTTTTTATCTGCAAAGTTCTTGCAGTCATAGATGATAGCTGAGGTGTTACTTGAAGCCAGCTTACTGGCCTGTGTAAATACAGGAATAAATGAGGGTTTCAGCAGATGGTCTATTGAAACTTCAATTCAGATGCACACAAAAGCAGCGATCTCTCATTAAGAGATCAATTTTGCTTTGTTGTACTTTATGAGGCTCACCTAGTCCTGAGTCCTTCTCCAGCCTGTCCAGCTTCCTCTGGATAGCATCCCATCCCTCTGGCACATCAAACTCATCACTCAGCTTGGTGTCATCAGCAAACTTGCTGAGGGTGCACTCAGTCCTCCTGTCAGTAGCATTAATAAAGATATTAAACAGCATAAGTCCCAGCACAGACTTCTGAGAGATACCACTCATCACTGTCTTACATCTGGCCTTAAAGCCATTGACCACCAGCCTCTGGATGTGACCATGCAGTCAATTCCTTAACCATTGAACTGTCCACCCATCACATCTATACCTTTTTAACTTAGAAGGATGTTGTGGGGAACGTATCAGAGGCCTTGCAGAAGTCCAGATAGATGACATCCGTAAACCTCCCCTTGTTTACTGATGCAGTTGCTCCACTGTAGAAAGCTGCTAGATTGGTCAGGCAGGACTTGCCCCCATTAAAGCCATGGAGTCTTTCTCAGATCACCTCCCTGTCCTCCATGTGCATCAGCATAGCTTCTAGGCGGATCTGTTCCATGGTCTTCCCAGGCATATAGGTGAGGCTGGCAGTGAAAGTGTTCTTTGAAATTTTTTTGCCAAGTAGTTACGCTTACTTGAACCTAAGTCACTGAGTTTCCATATATCAAGGTCCAAGACTGAATGTGAGAATGAACTGTTGTACAAGTGTGGTCCTTGAGTTCAGGAATAGAGCCTCCTTGGGTTTTTGCTAAACTTCCAGGCCTGGAGGTTGTAATTTGCTTTTTGATGTAGGAATTTTGTAGGTGCACTAAACACTGCAATGCTTTAAACAACAGATAATTCTCCCATGGAAACTGAAGTATATGTATATTATATAAATGAAATACTGAGTGTGAATGTTGAAATTATAGTTACTGTAAATCCATGTAAGTTGAAAGTGTACTATGTATGAAGTTCAGAATAAGCAACGTGGGGGTCATAATCAGCTAATAGAAAAAGGTTGAATTTGCTATAAATCTTTTTTTTAATTGTAATTAAGTTGATCATGTTTGGTTTTGAGAGACTTGTCTTCTGGGCATTTAAATTTAAAATGTGTTTTAATTTAGTCTTCTGGATCTGTACGGTATTATCAAAGATGATAATTAAAGTAGCTGTATACATGTATGTGGCATGTACTTTTTCTTGTATTGTAAGTCACGCTCTTCCAGATGGTGTATTTCAACTTTTTTTAAAAAAAATTTGGAATACTAATTGTGGTGCAGATGAGTGCATCATACAACTACTGCTGGTATGATTAATCAGTCCTGAAATAACTAGCTACAGCTGGCAACAGGCATGCACAATTACACAAGTTTAGGCATTTTTCATAAGAGTTAAAGATGGAGGGCATGTTCTCCCAATTTTTGCAAAAGGCTAAATGTGTTTGGCTACTTTTAGATAACAAAACCTGGTTTGTTTTGTAGAAGATCAGGAATAATTCAGTATTTCCTTAGTGATCACCCCTTGTGTGCCTGCAGTTTTGTTTCCAGTTAGTTGTATTTGGATTTTTGGAAGAGGTGTATGTGATGAGTGAGGCAGAGGACCTCCCTCCAAAACTGATATTGCCAGGACAAGACCAGGTGACTGTTGTTAATCGAGAGATATTAAAGAGGAACCTCTATTATCTGAAGTTCTACTTGTGTATTTGTTTGATAACCCATCTGTATTCTATCCCCACTCCCATTGGTTCCCAAACCAATTCTTTAGGTACAAACTCCCTGGTATAGGTACATCAAAATTCAGCAAAACTGATGAAGGGAATCTAGATGTGTCTTCTCAGTTAAAACCATAGCAATATACTGCATCACTTACAAAGGATTAGATACTTGACTTCTGCAGATACAGAAGTTCTGGAGTATTCATGGAGGTTTTTGCTAGCTTCCTTCTTTATAAAGTGAACTTCCTTTCCCCCCACCCTCCCCACCCCAAGTAAAACTGTTTTATTGGGCAACTGGTATTATGCAATATTTCAAAATAGGTGGTGCTGTAAAAAGGTATAAATTGGTTGAAGTCTATGAGATTTTGGGTTTGGTTTGTTTTTTGTGGTGGTGGTGTGGTTTTTTGTTTTGGTTTGGTTTTTTTTAGGAAAAAAAACCCTGAAAAGCTGTTCTTGAAAAGTATTCCATAGTGTTTGTGCATTGTGTGCATGATCTGGCTCTGTATCTGTGGCTGTTAATGTGATATGGATTCTGAATTTCCTGGACTCAGGAGCGATTTGAAGTATGCAATACAGATGCTAGATCACAGACCTAGCAGGGGTGCTTCTCAGTGGCTTTTGATTTATTTTAGTTTTCTCATTACCAGTGGTGCTCTTGAGTAGCTGCAGTGTTGCAGCCCTGCATTAACTCCTTTTTGCCCATCAAAGAAACCATTCCTCTGGCCCCCTTCTGCTTGTGCAGCTTGCTGCAGTGTGGTGAAGAGGGAGGTGCTTTGTTGTGTAAATGTTTTGTCCACTGCTGAGTTGTCACTGAGTGACTGGTTTGGAGTGCACACTGCAGCCATCTGAATCACATTTTCAGTGCAGATGAGACGGTGCAGTTTCAAAATGGCTGATGAAGTGCTCTTCATTGCAGCAGTTTAGCTTGACTGTAAGCAAATCAGCAGAGTCGTTGGTATCACATGCTCCAGACCTTTGAGGTGAGCCTCAGCTCTGCTTTGCTTAGAAATAATTTTAAACTTTGTTTAGGCAAAATTAACTAATTCTAAGCTGTATAAAATATTTGGGGTTTTTTTTGGGGGGGTTTTTTGGTCTTTTTGTTTACAGGAGTGTGTGATTTCCTTTTCCCTCCCACTGAAGTAATTCACAGACCTCTATTCTGTCTCAGTTACAGGATAGATTGGGTGGGAAGGAAGACAGAGGTCATACCTGTATGTTTTGATAAATAAATTATTTCATTTTTGGCTCGCTTCCTTACCAGTCCAGAAGAGTTCTCACTTCATGCTGCCCTTTCTCAAAAGCTTGTCTTGTACTTGACATAGGTTTACATTTGATTATCATATATTCAACATCTAACTTTTTCCAGTAGTGGATGAGATCTACAAAAACCTACGAAAATGTGTTGCAATAGCAAGTGATTATGTAAATGTTAAGTATTTTGCAGCTAGCAGTTATTTACTACTCAAGCATCATGCTATTCAAGGTAAACTACTCTTATTTCATTGACATCTGAGGATCAAAGTGCTACCAGTTTCACATGGTCTTCTGTGTGTTTTACTGGTTGGTGGCATAGCATATGTCATGCTCAACGCTCACCAGAAACACTCACCACATACTTTATCAAGCAAAACCTGTGGTGGTTTTGTTGTTGGCTTTTTGGTTTGGGGTTTTTTTTTGTTTTATTTTTCTAAAAGGAGCTTATTGAAATGGTATAGCACAGTAAGTTTATAAAAATTGCCACATGGTATTGGTTCTGTTGGTTTTGTGTGGGGGATTTCTTCGAGGGAACGACTGCAAGAAATCAGTATGATTGATAAAGCATTGTTCGTTTTATTGGTATCAGCGTAGCTCTCAAACATTTCCAAGCGAGGGTTAGTACATTTGGCACTATGTGATTGGCTGCATACATATCTCTTTAGGCTGTGATTCGTTAGGCGCAACATAGGTTAGTTCCTTCTTTTATGGCTTGTTTACAACATATCTGGGGGCCTAGGCCCAGGTGTTCACATCCTGTTTTCATCTAATGTTTAGCCACAAGGACACGCTGACCAGGACACACTGACCTTACAGTATACATACAGTTCTGCTCACTCAGCACTTTGCTTCAGGCCAAATATATTCTGCAGTTGTAGCCTTGTGCTGCTAACCATCCCTCAACAGTTTTGGGGCTTTTGTTAAGCTCTTCTTTAATGGGAATGAAGAGTAGTATGTGTGTTATTCACTGTAAGGAGTGGTTCTTCACATCTATTACATCCGAGTAAAATATTGTATGTTCATGCCATGTATCTAGTATAATCCTTCTTGCGCTGTTCCTATTGTGTGTGTTTTTTTAATTTGTGAGCTGAGTAAGCCTATTCCCATTTTACAGAAAAGGCATGGAGGAATTGCCAGAGTTCAGAGGAAAGGGCTTGTCTCGGTGCCTTCCCTTCCCACTGGCTTTGGATTACTTTGCTCTTTAACAGGCCATTTTGGAAAAAAAAACTGTAATTCTTGGAAGTGCTGTAGGAAATGTCTGGCCTAGCAGGGAGTTGCAGCCATTTGTTGTAGTGAGTTGGGTGGGTGACGTGGGGTTTTTTTGAGGGGTTGTTTTTCTTGTTTTCTTGAAACACTTCCCTGTTTCCAGAAGACCAAGCACATGGTAATGCTTTCTGCACAGCAGTACTGGTAGCTGACACCATGATCTCTTCTCTAATCCTTTCCATGGCTTTAATAGTTTGTTCTTTCATAGTCAGAAAGAAAATGAAAACCACTTATTTACCCACACAGGGACATGACACTTCTTTTGATGCTGAAAAAGGAAAGAAATTTATTAAATATATATGCTATATGTTCATTACACACAACTATTTCTATTTTGAATAATGAATTAACAAATTCAACTGAATTGATCGCTATAAATTTTTAATGTAATATGCGTTGTCAGAGTACTCAGTGTTCTTGTGTCTCCAATTTTTAAAATTCAGAGACTGGTTTCTAGAACAATTAGCTTTGTAATGCTGATAGGTAACTTGAAGAATGAGCTTTCAGAAGTAAATAAATTGCTAATAGTGTAGCAGTCTCAAACTCTCAGGACTTTCAAAGAGAATTACTCAACAGTAGTTTACTATAAAGGAGTGTATACATTCACTTCTTTGTTTTTAAAAAAAAGGTGTTATTTGATTAATACAAAATTATTCTGTTTTAGTTTCATTTGCGCTCTGTTTAGATAGTTTTTTATTATTAAAACGTACTTTCCTGGAACCATTCTAAGATGACTTGATTATTTTATCCTCTTAAAATTCAGAATTGCCTCAGTTTGCACAGCTGCATCTTCTATTTTGGTAGATATCTTGGGAGCAAACAAATTCAGGCAGGATTCAAAACGAACTGGAGTGAACTGCTGACTTAATGCAATACTGTTTCATGCATGCAAATCACTTTCAAGCAGCTGACTGGTTCTTTAGGTACTAGATATAAATGGTTACCAACCAGTTAGAACTGTTTTGAATATTAAATACATTAAGTTGATTATAAAGCAGTTGAACTGGACCTTTATTTTTAGCTGTAAACCTTATTATGTTTTTATCAGTAATTATCTTCCAAGGTATAATAAGGCAAATTTTTTTTTTCCCTGCATAGTGTGATTTGCAGGTTAAGATAGATCTGTTAGCTTTTCTGTCTTTAGTAAATGACAAAATTCATCCTGTAAATGTAAATGAGCAAAGGGTGGTTGCTTTTTTTTTTCTTCCCCCTTAAAATTGATAGAGACAAACTGAGTATTTTCCCCTTCTAAAACAAAACCAAAAGGGAGTACAACATTAGACTGTTAGTCCCTGGAAGTTACCCAGTTTAGATGTTTCTCTTGCCCCTTTTCTGCAGTAGAAAATCATATGTCAGTCCCCCTTGCCTTTCCCGCTTTCCCTGCTTCTTCTATTAGTATAGGCTGCTGCTTATATTATAATGCTTAATACTTCTGGCTGAGACAGTGAGGTGACAGGCAGTTCTCTGCCTCAGAAAGGAATGTCATTTCTCTGAGCCATTCAAAAACAATGTGAGAAAAACTTGGGAACTACCAAGGTTCTGGCTGCCATGTAATTTGTTCTGCTTCATGCTTTGGAGAAGAGGCAAAGTCAGAGGGGAAAGGGCTGTTACGGACTTTTGTGTGCTTCCTACAGAAGGCCTAGTGCTTCAATTTGCTTTTGCTGTGTGGTGGTAGGTTTCTGCTTTTGCTTTTCTGTTGGGGTGGGTTGTTGGTTTTTTGTTTAGTGGATGTTTATGGGTTTGTGGGTTGCTTTGGTGTTTTGGGTTTTTTTTCTAGATAAAGCTACTGGTAACGTTTTTAGACAAACTTTATCAGTGAAATAAGTTCTGATATGAAATTCTGTGATGTTAGGGAAACCATTCTGTGGCAGACTTTTTTGTACCTTTCTAAGGTGAATCAATTGATGTTTTAAATGTGAGGATGTTGTCTCTGTTACCTACTAATTGTAACTATACCGTTATTAATAACTATTTTGAATGCAACTGGCCCCATTACTTTTGACTGCTAACACCTGCTCTTTAAGGTCGTTTTCTGACAAGACACTAGAAAATCATGTGCACATTGGAGGAAGAGACTGGTTACCGTAAAGCTCTCCAGTGTTTCCAGGTGTGGCAGGCAGAATATACTCAAGTCTGTCCGGTTAGGCCTTCAGTAAAAAAGAGACACCCACCTATCCTGCAAATAAACCACACAAAAAGACCTGCAAAGAAACCAACAAAGAACCCATGGAAACCAGCACCCCTGCCTGCAAATACCAGGCTGGAAGTCCCAGGGGTGCCTCTGTGTGGGTCAGGCTCAGTCCCTCAGCTCTTCAGGCGGCGGGGCCGGTGTTGCTGCAGTTGGGCTGGGGCTCAGCAAACCCTTCCACGCCTGGAGTTCACCTCCAGCTTAGGGGCAGCCCCCCCCTGCAGTGTATAACTGGCTTAGTGCGTGTCTAGCTACAAACCCAGTGGCGCTCCTCTTCTCTGTTCAAAACGCTTTGCGGTTTGACTAGGAGCATTGCGGTGCGGGAGGGCGCAGACGGAAGGCAGAGCCGAGGGAGTGTGGGCGGCTCCTCCAGAACGTTCTGGAAGTGGGGTGGTGCCTCCCCCAGACGCAGATGGAGAGCTCAGGGCTGCTGGCAAGCTCTGGCCTGGAGTTCCTGAGCGGAGCCAAGACTAGAAAATGTTCCATGTAAAGGCTCTTATTTTGCAGTTCCCGTTTTACTGTGTTGAGAATCATACTGTTATTCTGGCATCTGTGCACAAGGGGGAGGGGGGATGTCGGGTGTCTGCGGGAAAACGGAGGGGGTTTTGGTTTGCTTTTTTCTAAAGCAGCATTGGTGCACTTCATTTACAGGCTTAGAGGCTGTTCATCTGATGATTCATTCTACAAACAGCGGCATCACTGAAAGAAATTCCACACAGCCCTTAAAGCTGCTAAGGTACACATATCTGAAAGTAAGATAAATCACAAGATAACATCTGGAACAGTATCAGGTCACTTCTATAGTTAATGGCTGTCACTTCAATGTGACAGTCATTCTGGAAAGATAATTATATTTTTCCATTATGCATCACTTTAGGCTTTTGGATACAAAAGCTGAGGATGAATTTTAACAACCAGTGAAGAGCACTTTCCATGGCTAAATACTTTCAGGAATGAAATAATTTTCTTTTTGACATGTTAAGCAAACTGGTGTGCTTAAATAACCTAGAACCAGCCACACAGCAAATTATGTTCCTGGTGGAAAAGGAGACATAACAAGCAATTTGACTATATAAAACCTTTCCAGTATTTGCATGCTAAAGAGGAACAATGCAGGGAGCTGGAGGAAGCAGGTGGTACAAAGGCAGCTGCACTGGTCCTGAGGCAGCTCTGCCTTTGCCCTGCTGCAGCTGACATCATCACTGTTGCCATCACTTTCCTGTTCCACTAAACGGTGCCAAGCTGCAACTGCAGCAGTATTGCTAGATGTGTAGCTAACAAAGGGTTGCTGTGGCTTCATCAATTTTATTTAGGGTTTCACAAATTCATGTTTATAGATAGTATTGATAGAGGAAGTAACTGTTAAGGAGACTAAATCCTGAGGCTGCATATTCCTGCCCTTAAGCAGGAACTAGCCAAAATGGGATGTTTTGCTGGCATTCCTGACTGTTGAGACAAGCAGAGAAGGAATTCCTGCAAAGGTATTAAGGAACTGGTCAAATAGGTGAGGAACCAGAATTTACCAAACAAGTCAAGGACAAAGCAGGATCCTGATAAAAGAGCAGTATAAGGCGAGGAAGACCAATGGCCTTCATCCCTGAGACCCTGACCCACGACCACCAGGGAGCGCCGCGCATGTGCAGGTGGGAGGAGTTAAAGGCGGGGACTGTGGAACTCATTATGATACAGACTGCCCCTTCGGGAAAGATTGTGTAACTTCTTGCTGTATAAATACTAGATGAAATATCACAGGCAGCGCGCACGACTTTTGTGGGACTACCGCCTGTGCTGCCCAGCACTGAATAAAACATAGCTGCTTTACAACCTCACAGGTTGGAGTCTGTTTTCCACACATCAGTGTAATAAACGGTATGTTTATTTGCACTGGCTTGTTTAATCCTCCAGGAATTTCTTATAAGCCAGTAAAATGAGGAGATAAAGGTACTGGCGATAATTCAGTATTCACGTTCACAAACTTAGAAGTGAGCAAAGCCTGGATTTTTTTTCTTCCCCCTCAAAAAAACAGTTACTTTTACATTAAGAATTTGTACAGAATAAACTAATTAATGTAATTAGACTTTGGAAGGAAAAAAAGAAGTAAGAAGAAATCAAGTGAAGTCAGAGCAAAGCAGAAATCTGAGCTTCTCTCTACCTGTCACTCTGCCTTTTAGAGACTTGAAGAGATAAAGTCCACAGCTCTGGAGGGGGGATTTCTTTTTATTCTGCTGTTTAATGAAGAAAAATGTGAAGTGGAAACACTAAATTAAGTGGCCAGACATGTTACTTGTCAGCAATAGGTTAAAAATTGATCTGTCCTCATTGGAGCTGATATTTGTTATTGGTAGGTTGGGAAATATTGGAAGCACCTGGTTAAGAAAAGCTGATTGCTGAGCATTGAGCATACCCTTTATTTGGTGTTACTTTAGCTATTACCGAGGGCTTGCCAGAATTGCTGCAATCAGTCCAGTGTGTAGCTACCTACTAGGAACAGGCTTCAAGGTGGAATCCCTTCTGCAGGGACTGTTGTCAATCTTCATTTATATAAAAGCAGCACTTGAGTCTTGACAGGGATCTGTATTATTAGTAAGCAAATAACGACAGGATATATTCTAGAACCCGTAGTAGTCACTTGGGGGCGGGGAGGAGTGGGGGAGGGTTTGCTCAGCAATATCCAGCTGCAATTTAGTCTTGAAATGAGGCCCCTTTATGTAAATTTTACTGGCGCCAGATAGCTGTAACTGCAGTCTGGCTCTGCTTCGGCAGCAACTAACATGTGTCATGGACTTCTGTGCATGGATACCAGGAGCACTCTGGTTTCTGGACTGAAAGAGCAGCACTGATGAATGTGCAGCGATGTCCAAAGGAGCCTAGGTGTAATTACATTGCCAGTAAGTGTAAATTCTGAGGAAATTTCCGCTTCCTTGTATTTGGGGATTTTTTGTTTATTTGTTTTTTGGGTTTTTTTTTTTTTAGTGTGCTGTCTTGCAGTGTGCTGTAATAAATTTATGCTTGTTGGTACTACTGTGTGGTATGTGGGAGGTACTTCTCTGCACGTAGTTGCTGCAGTGCTAATAGTTGGCAGCATAGAAGGCAGTACTGGAGGAGGCTTGTGCCGTTACAGTGCTCCCTTGGAGGCTGTGGCATGCTCAGTGAGCTGCAGGGGCACTTTAGGCTCGTTCAGCCACTTGTGTGGATAAGTGGGAGTTCCAGCAGGCTTTAACAAGCAGATGTAGGCTACTAGCTGAGAGGTACAACAGCGGAGCTCAGGCTGGCAAAAAAAAAAAAGTACTCATGCTGCTGTGTAAATAAAACAAGATCTAAGTATCAAGATGGCCGACCTGAAAGCCTGCTTGTAGCTGGTGATACTTATGCAAATGAGCTACATGTCAGTGGATTACTCAGAGGAGGAAGCTCATTTTGCACGTGCCGCCTTCTCACCAGGTAAGAGAAGCAACTTGGTTTTTTGTGTTAATATTTCCGAGGCCTTTGATGTTATTTTCCACTTAGGTGCCCATCCCCCACCTTGGCACAGTGCCAGGAATTAATTTTAAATTTAAGAGGTGTCTTCTGGGAAGCCTGAAAAGAATTTGTTCTTGCTATAATTATTTTTTGGGTTGTGATTGTTGTGAGGAACATTAATTAGCAGTTAGTGTAAATTGTTTACTTAAGCAAAAATTGAAGACTTTGATAAAAAATAGAAATTTGAATTTGTAGGTTTTGTTGCTAATCTTACTGGTTTTGTTTGATTCAATCATCTACTGTTTTGCTACTGTTATTTTTGTCTCTAGAGTGACATCAGTTGATGCATATGGAGGATGAGCAATACTGAGAGTTTACCCCGGAAACGGGAGCAGAATTAGGAAGGTTGAATCCATCAGTGGTGTTTTTTTGGATAAGTGTTGGACACTAAACTGTTGTCCACGTATCTTTTAATATAAATGCATGTTTGTGATTGCAGTTATTTTTGAGATATATTTATAAATAGGGGGACAGATCAGGATATGATATTTATCTGTACCACCCCCGAAAACAGTAAGTAACAGAAATTTTAACGAAATTACATTATTGCTAGTTACATAATATAGTTCTCTTGTTACGCTTGTAGTGCATGAAATGACTACATGGGCAGATGTGCTAGGTCTGCACAAATATATTTGCATTATTTCTGTTTTACAAGTCAAAGTTGTGACTGAGTGGGAGACTAGAAATATGAGATGGTGAGTAAATGAGACTGGGGAGTCTCTGAGATAGATAAAAAGATAATTGGAGATGAACAAATGGACCAAGGAAAACATGGTCTCTTAAAGGTAGGCAGCAGATTGAGTTAGGGATGTGGAACTAGGCCTGGTTCAGTTGAAGGCAAAATGAGATTAAGGGAATTAAACGAAATAGGTAGAGGGGGGGAAAGTAGGCAGGTAGATTATTTGATCTTAAAATGGCAGTAATGGGGACTAAAACTATTGGAGCCATTTGTAAATGGACTGTGAATTAAGGCAGATGGAGGTAATGTAAATATGCTAGGAACGAGAACTTTAACTGGCTGATAGTGAGCAGAAGGGAATTTAATGAGAAAAAAGGTGTATTTCTGCATTGGTTTGGGAGAGTAAAATGCTGCATGCCAGTAACCTGGGCCAAATGCATCTCTCTTTGTCAATGTATCTTATTTACTTATAATCTTTGATAACTTTTTTTTAGTGATAATTTATGGATGGATATGGGAAATATTTTTGCTTGCCATCTGTAAATGGGGTTGTGTATATGTCAAGAGTAAAAAAGTGCAAAAAAAGTGTGTGAGGTATTGTATCCTTATGAGAAAGTATGTAAATAGAAAGATGGTGGATGTCCACAAATAAATTACATTGAAAATCAGTTAACAGCTATAAAGGTTGTCCATAAAGAGCATCACTTCTCAGTGATGGCCAGTGATAGGACAAGGAGGAAATGGGTCCAGGCTGGAACATAGGACATTCCATGTGAATGTAAGAAAAAACTTTTTCACTGTGATGGTGACAGAGCCCTGGAACAGGCTGCCCAGAGAGGTTGTGGAGTCTCCTTCTCTGGAGACATTCAAGACCAATCTCGACGTTTTCCTGTGTGATCTAATCTAGGTGATCCTGCTTTGGCAGGAGGTTGAACTAGATCTTTCAAGATCCTTCCCAACTCCTAACATTCTCTGCTTCTGTGACCTAAATAACTATTTAGCCTAACATCAATCTTGGGGAAGATTTCCCAGTGGCATGTAGTCAGTGACATCATCTTCTTTTTATTTACAATTTCACTCTCTTTTGTTGGTCTTCTTCCAAGCCAGTCCTGCCCTATTTCACTTTGTGATGTCTTCCTTTTGCACTGATCTCTTGCTTTGTTTAGGTTGGCTGCCTTCTCTTAGAACTTCGGTGACATTTTTATCTTGTCTGTAATCAGATACAAGCTGTAGCTATCAGTTGTGGTACAGCTCTGCACTGTGTGTGTGTGTGTGTGTGTGTGTGTGTGTGTGTGTGTGTGTTTTGGGGTGGGAGAGGAAGAGGTCCCTTGTGTTCTCCATTAGCAACCATTTATTGACTAGGATGAATCAAGTATTATGCATGCCAGCATGAGAGCTGCATGTATGTTCCATGAAGCATTGCTGACAGGATAAAGCAAACTTTGTAAATAACCTGTGTCCTCCAGGCAAAGAAATTTCAGTCAATTCAGTAACGGAACAAAAGCATTGCAAAAACAGTCCAAGACTTTTTCACAGAAAATCCAATGATCATACTAAGTTTTGTTAAAACTTAACTTTAGTTCCACTTAAAGTAGATGCTGATTATTTATAATCTAGCATGTCTGTCGAGCTTCCTCTAGGGTGGAAGGCTTTGCTTCTGTCTTCTAAAGAGATTGTTTCTAAAACTAGCATTCATTTAGTAAGGATATTGGAACAACAGCATACTGAATAATGAAAGGACTTCAACGAATGAAGTCTGATAAAAGACTGGTTTATAGCTGAGCAGGGGAAAAAAATAACATTTATTCCTTATTAGCTGTGGTGCTATTTGCTTGTATGCAAGATCTGTCCAGTACTTAATCTCTAAGAAGAGTTGTATGTCTCTCCTATTTACTTTTTCAAAAATAATCTCAAGTCTGTCAATAAAAGCAGCATGTATCCCTGACTCATTAGTGTGCAGAGAAAGATGGAGGCGCATTAGTGATCATTACTCTATGGTGAAATGTAAAAGGAACTTTTCTTCCCAAACAGCTGTGGTAATTAACTATTCTGTTCTGTTATGTTCTGTGGCATATGTGGCAGCTTGAAATTTGTGAATAGAATCTTCACATTTTGAAGGATTGCTGTGATACTGCTGTAATTTCTCCATCATTTTGGAAGGCCATCATACTGTTAGCAGCAGCCTTCTCTGAGAATTGCATGCTTCAGAAACAAGATGAAAATCATTAATGTATAGTATGAAATTTTCATTAATACTTGACTGTTACCAAGCTAGTGCAGCCATGTAATATATGCCCTTTTGTAAATCACAAGGATAATTTGGAAGGCAACTTTGCTTTTGATGTAAAAGAAAGGAGGCATTTGCTCTAAGTTTCCTACATTTCTGTAGTTTCACATCATTTTTTCAAGGACAGGATTCACTTCACAGGCATAGTCATGTTGAGCCATTTCATAGGACTTCTGCGTCTTGGGTGTGATTCCCGAAGGGCTCTGTACTCCCCTAGGTCTTGCGTTACACCTGCCTCATGAATGTTATAAAGTACATTAGTTGCCTGTGCTTAGGCTATTTAGTCTCATCCTGTGTGTTTCGAAGTTCCTCAAACTTTTATGTTTAGCACAACTTATTGTAAGCTTTGTCTGTGCATCCAGTAGTCCTTAAAGCTGGAAGATCTTGCTACTTCAGAACTTTTCAGGTGAAACATAACTGTACTTAAAGATGCATGGTTTTGGATAATGGAGCACAATAGTTCCATTTTTCTCCATCTCCATACATGACGGTGTTCTTTGCTGTCAAATTTGTGTGATTTGATATATTGAAATGGATTTTGGTAGCACTGTTTAAAAATTGTTGGTGACCAGTATTTTCTAGAAACTGTTTTCACAGGAGAAACATTCTAATCCTCAGCAAAAATGCTGAAGCACTGAAATAGATCTCTGTGATTATTTGAGGGTTTTTGTCATGTTTATTCCAATATCCTCATGGAAAAGCTAGATGTCACAAATGGTGGCATTTGGAATGAACTTGTAACTTCTAAACAAATTCCAGGAGTAATGAATTTATTAATGAAAACTTATACTCTTCAAAATTAATTCAACATTTGAAAAATATTTTTAAAGAGTAGGGAAGTCCCTTGGTAAATTACACAGTGTTATAATGGCACTAAGATCAAGAATTAAAACCCAGTATATTCAGAATCAGTGTTAAGCTTCAAGAAAACCATGCCAGACCACAGGAATTCATAATCTGACAGTTACCTAACCTTACCTTTTCCTATATACTATAAAGTCTCATAAGAAAAGCAATTTGGGTGGGTTTGTTCCAAAAATTGCATAATGTGTGTTTTCAGATGTATTAGAAATCATTCTTGTGGTCTTTATTTTACTTGAAGAGCAATGGTTTTGTGACGTGTAGACCTTAAGGTTGAGATATAATATACCCATTGAAACTTGGAATGTATTGCCATCTTAAAGCATAAACTAGATAAAAGCTCTCCTTTAAATTTATTTGCTTTTGTATTTACTTCACATGTTACTGAGTCTTTCACCTGTACCTGCTGAAGCTTTTTTCCTAAGAAAATGCAAGACTCTTCTAGATTACCATGTCACAATTCTGGACTTCTGGCATGAAAATTTATGGGAAAAGACTCATCCTTGTATCTCATCTTACAGTCTAGTAAAACTGTGTCAGGAGAGTATGCTGATTTGACAGGGCTAAATTGTTGATCAGTAGTGGAACTGAAATTGAAAGATCATCTTCAGCACCCGTTTGGTGCTTTATTCTCCCTGTCAGAATACCTTGTGCTAAAGGTAATGATCCATCTTCCTCCTTAATTCATCATCATGCATATGCATGCAAACACACATGCACTGTGGGTAGTCCTAGAGAAATTAAAAAGTTTTCTGTTAGGGTTGTGTGTGTCCTGTGTCCCCCCCACCCTGCAATTTTATGTAAATGTGAGGAACAGTCATTTGGCAACTTGTTTGGCCAAAGTCAGGCTATCCCTAGGGGTGCATATGTGTTACTCTGCCAACAAACAGACAGACTGTACCCTGTTGCTACTACATTGTCTCAAAGTCTTCTGTTTTGTTCTGTCCTTTTTTTTTTTTTTTTTCAGTGCTTCTCTGCTTTTATAGATGGGTGCATCTTTGCTAGTGAAATTCTGCTCTTGGAATGCAGAGACTTTGGAAATTCCAGACCTTTAGCCCTCATGTCACCTGGATCTAGTGTAAATCTTCCTGTCCTCAGACTGACAGCTGTTGAGAATGTATCTGACTATACTCAAAGCCAAATTCAGTATGTTTGCTGTCTGCTTCGTCTAACCTTTAATGGCTGTATAACCTGAAATATTAATTTCTCACAAACATCAATAACACTTTCATGTTCATAAAGACCTTACTACGGAAGCTCAGATTCCGTAGAGAGTCCTTGTACAGAGAAGCTGAAAGTGTCACACCTTCAAAAGCAGAAAGCAGTTTCCAGAACAAGATCATGCAAGGATCAAGATTTTTTTCTTAATTTTTGGTGAGACTGTCTCTGTGCCTAGCACATTCTTTTCATTATCTTTCTGAGAATTGAGACTTTTAAAAGGAAAGGAAGCCTGATGAACAAAATAGTTTATGCCAGATGTGTTATTTTTACTATTTGGCTCTTGGTGTGACGCACAATTACTTTCTTAGGTTTTTCTGTGCAGCTTTCTGACTATTCCACTACCCATGTGAGTGAGGCAAAGTAATGAATCACACCCATAAAGTCTTTTGATACCCATCTTAAGACATGTTTCAGATGTTCTACAGGGTTGCATTCAAGGATCTCTTCGAAGATAGTCACATGAAGGACGTGTCGCTCCCAAGAAAATGATGTGGAGAAGATTGAGGTACTGCCTTTCTTTCCTATGAAGAATGAGAGAAACTGTTTCAGCCTGTCTTGTCCTATTTCATAATTGTCAGTGGTACCTTCCTCAACAAGAATCATAGGGGCAACCATGTGTTACTAAGACATGTTACCAAGACATTGCAAGCTCTCAGATTTATTTACCTTAAGGTAATTCTGATACTTACATGAAGTTCTTCCCTGTTGCCATGCAGGTGCAGCCATTTCCTGGATAGTGCCAGAGGCAAGGTCTGCTCCTGCTATCCCCTGACTGTAGGAAAAGGGGTTGGGTTTTTTACTTTATGGCAGGCAGGTGGTTCAGATTCATTGCATTGCTTTATCACCAGAGTGGCAGAAGCCCATTGCTTCTTTTTCAAAGGCAGCACAGCTTGCTGGTGCTTTTACCATGTTCTCATAGTGTACACACTAGGAAGCTTTTGTCAATGAAATGGACAGAAAAATAACAGAATATTGTAGGATGAATTTTTTTGCATGCTGCTGTGACAGGTTTAAGGCCTTATTTTCTTTATTGTTCTCAAATTACTTGATAAGCCAAAGTAAGTTGTTACCCACATTGTTTAAAAATCCTTTAAATGCAGATTTTTGCCATTTCTGACTTCATTTTTTGACTTTGCAGCAGTCTTAAAGGAAGACATTATATGAAAGGATATGGTAAAGAATGGTGCTTAGATGAGTACATGGGGCCCCAAGAACCAGGTCAAACTAACCTTGTTGTTTGGACTGTGAGCAAGGCCTCAGAGATAGGGAGAACTGATTTATAAAGGATATGGTAAAGAATGGTGCTTAGATGAGTACATGGGGCCCCAAGAACCAGGTCAAACTAACCTTGTTGTTTGGACTGTGAGCAAGGCCTCAGAGATAGGGAGAACTGATTTATAAAGGATATGGTAAAGTTTACAAAACCTTGAGACAATGGGAGCCCCTTGGACCCCAAGGACTGGACCAAACCAAATTTATGGCCCAGGTGGTGACCAAGGACTCAGGGAGCATGTGCAGGGAGATGAGGTGAAAAGTTCAACTCTGATGAAGACGTCTTACTTCATCCCAATGACCACCCAGACAACCACCCAAAAATACTACACAAGCACAGAAGGACAGATAAGATAATTAGCATACAAAGCGGGGCTAGGCGGAGTGAGGAAATGAATATACATAAGTGTGTTGTGAAACTTAATGCATACGTAATATTTTAGGGGATAAAAGGAAATGGAAGCAGTGAATTGTTGCACACAACTTTGGTGGGACTACCCCTCGTGCTGCCCAGCACGAATAAACAGACCTACTTTACGGTCTTACTGATTGTGGAGTCTGTTCCGCGAATCAGACAGAGGTCACTGATAAAGCTGGAATGGCTTACTTTGGATAGCTTTTACAGTCACTGTTCATAGAATAGCTTAGGTTGGTAGAGATCTTTTAAGATCAGCAAGTTCAACTGTTAATCTTGCACTGCCGATCTGGTAGGCAGAATCTGATTATCTCTTAGCATTTGGGAGGGAATATCCTAATACTGTCCACCAGAAGGCATAGCTTCCTCCAGTTCTGATGTAGTTCCAGAGAGAAAGATGATGTCATTATCAAACTATCCAGTATTAAAAAAAACCCCAACAACTCCAAAACAACTTTGATAAGGAAATCTCTACAAATGCAGAAAAGCATACTACTCATCCAATGTGAGGTAGAATTCTTATTTGGTATCATTCTTTTTAGAATAAAAAAAATCTTTGAGATGCAGCCCTCTTTCAGGCTGAAAGATTGCTAGATGTTATACTGTCCATTCAAAATAAAGTTCTTTATTCTCTGTAATAGATAGGTTGATATAGAAATAAGACCTATTGCCAAACTACCTCATAAATAGAATTTTAACAATGGTTTTTTTCAAGGGTAACCTGTGATTTACGCTAGTGTACACACATTTACTTTTATAACAACTTCACTTGTAGGACCAATACTAGTTTAGTTTAGTGATCCAGCATCTGCTAAAAGTGGTGGTGGTGGTGGGGAATTAATTGTTAATCTAGGGTCAATGCCAGAAAATAATCTTTGGATTCTCTATCAATAGTCAACTCAATGAACTGGTGTAAAATTGCTGTTATGATACCTATGAGGTCTTGTCATTTGAGAAGTACTATGAACATTTGAGGAAGTTGGTATTATTCCTGGTTAACATGTGAATGTTGTCCTTTTGAATGGATTCTTTTTGAAGTCTTTTTGGCATCAAAATGTCACAGCTGTAGAGTGTTCTCATAATTCTTTTCTCATAGATGAGCTTGGGGGGTGTCTCTTAACTTTCAGACTTGAGTACTCACATAAGAAGACTTCACCGAAATTTGACTTATTTCAAGGGGGAAAAAAATAATTTATAGGGAACACTCATCCTCTCAAAACAATTTATTTTTTTTAAGTGTCCCTTCAAGGATCAGTAGTTTCTGCTGCAGACAGTTTTCACTGGAACTGTTTTTAAAGAGCTTGTAACAGCTTCCAAAGAAAATGGATTAAAAGGATTCTCAGGAGGTTATCTAGGTAGATCCTGCCATCTTTTCCTCGGTGTTTTTTGAGTACTTCTTCCACAGAAGTTCCCGTGGTGACAAATGGCCATGTTAATATTCACCTTTTGGGTACATAAATAAGATGTTTGCTACTATTGAACTTGGAGAGAGATGGTCACACACAGAGAATTGTTTGGAGTTAGTCTGCAACGTTATCAGGAAAGATTAGCTGGATTATGTGCCTGAACATGAGGGAAAAGATGTGTATTGATGTCTTTGTCATTTAAAGAGAAGTTCAGCCTCTGATATTTGGGATAATGTGAAACTGCAGTCCCTTTTATGGGAAGCAAGCAAACAAGCATTGTGGCTTGCTGGTTCACCAGGTACAAAGCCTGTGGAGGAGTTACATTTAGAATATTCCTTTTGATGTTAAAGGTTTCTGAGAAGAACCTTCTGGAAGTTGAGCTATTATGATCTGAATTGTCAAAATTTAAGACAGCATTCCTTTGCAGCTTTTTTACCATTTCTCAGTGGCAGCATTCACAAGTATAATTCATCCTGTCTGCTTCTGGCACTTGGGGTGGCATTTGGAAAGCTCTCTAGACAAAAGTGAAGTTTATGTAGGAGATCGCTTTGAGTTGACTCTTTGTGGATGCATTTTTCTCCATATAATTTTCTATGGAGTTTGGCAATGCAGGAAGTCTAAAATAGCAGTATAAATTCTTCATATACTTCTGTATATGCAGTGATGGTGTCCCTGGATTGTTGCTTCATCAACTGCTTTTCTCCCTCCCACAATGGTAAAATTAAGGATATTTTTGAGGACTTATTTTAAGCTCTTCAGACAGCAGTTGGAAGAAGTCTTTTACAGATCAAGTATTAACCACTACTGAAAGTGCTGGCAGTATTGCTGTAGCCTGGCCAAATTTTCAGGTCCATGGTCTTTTTATGGACTGTTTTAGCAAAATCACTGCCAAGTAACACAAGTTAAGCTTAATACTGCCAATTTAAGCTTAATTTCATCTTTTTTTAAAGATGAAATATTGTATACTACTGTGAATGCTAGTTTGTTTTATGCAGACTATCAATGCTTCATGAGTTTGTAGTGTCTTGTTTTCTTTAGAGATTTGGAGTAGCAAGTAAAACAATGACTGTATTACTAAAAGTGTTTTGCTTTTGTTTCCTTCCATCCTTTCCACTTAGCTGAAACACTGGCTTTAGAGGTGGCTGTAGATCCACTTCTTCTGAGCAGAAGGGAGGAATAAGTCCTAGGAGGATTGTATCTCTAGATAGGTTCTTGTGGATCACTAGGCTAGTATCTGTGATCTTACCAGACAGCATCAACAAAATCCTGCTGGCTGACCACTGTCCGTAAGTTCATTGCCAGCGACCACAAACAGTTAACGCTATCAAGTGACTGCAAACTGGAGCTCACAGCTGTCTTTGAAAAAACTTCATAGGGGAGGAAAAAAATAAATTAAAACCAGTCATCCTAGACGTGAAGTTTAAAGCCAGAAATGCCTTTTAGAGTGTTTTGTGTCATTGAGTTCATTAGTGAAGGGCCTCTTAAGACATAAGAAATAGGTTTAGAAGTGTAAATTGATCTCATATGAGGCCTGTAGCTTCTTACTCTAAAAGGCAGAGGTCTTCATTTATCAGGTTGGACCTCTCTGCAGTCTCCCTCTGTATTTTGCTGTTGTGTCCTCTTAAGAAACCTAGACCAAGAAAACCTGTAGCATCTAGTGTGTTCAGAAGGACTGTCAAGAGGATGCTTTGCATATCACATGCACACACCTACACACCCACTTTATTCTTCATGGAGCTTCCTCTAAGAAATTGAGGAAACAAACACGGATTCTTTCTTAGTCACGGAGGACAGCTGCCTTTAGACTACAGATCACAATTTTCTCATATTTACAGGTCTATATATCTTTGTAATATTAAGAATGAGATGGAATTCACAGAAAATAATTAAGATTCCTTGTAAGAGTGTTTTGCTAAATGTGTCGTGGCTGACATTTGGTCATCCTCCAACATAAAAGATAAATAGATACTTAGCAGATATAGCACCTTGTTCATAGAGAGTGGTGATTGAAGGGTTAACCCAAGTGACAACACCCTTGTAAGTATTCTTTGAATAAGTCAATCAATCATTATGGTTTACTGATTGCAGAAGGTTGGTCTTCAGAAGGACTGGTGTCAGTATGAATTTGCAGGGAAAATTGAAGCATTTTAATAAAGTGATATTGCTGAAAGTATACACATGGATTTTGGATTTACTCATGCTTCTGGATGAAGCAATATACCAGACTTCAGAAGTTTTCTGCAAAAGTACCTCCATGGAAAACTTTTAGAGTGGATTGTATCTAGGCCAGAGACAGTGTTAGAATATAATCTGCAAACAACCCATCAAACCCTTTCTTCATTCCAGTTTCTTTCTTCTTACCAGTTCATTCTCAAAGTTTGTCTTGGTGCAGTCTGGAACCATATGCCCCGGGAGGTTCTACTTTGTCCTGAACTAGACTTATTTATATAAGAAAAAAGGAAACACTGCAGAGGAGTCCCATTTTTAATTTCCTTTGTCAATCTGATGCTGCTTTGAAGTCTTCTATGACTTTCACTGGCATTGTTCCAGTGGAAGCCCCTCTGGGTTAGATGACAATCTGTGTGGGCAGTCTCTCAAGGAGCACTTACCTCATAGCGATATTATTTGCAAAATTATGTTGACTGCATGGATTTTTGCAGTCTTTTTTTTTTTTTTTCCCTGCCATTGTGGAATCTCTTGCTTGGTGTCTCTGTATTGATAGAGTCCCTGAAGGTTGTTTGATTGGGGTTTTTTGGTAAGAAAGGAGAACACACATAGGCTTTTGTGTGATGTTCAATCTCACTTAGGGAGTGTATATGCTCCAAGAGAAGAATAAATCTAGAAAATATGCTGCTATGTGGTTTTAAATTTTTATTGTAGTTGTTGTTATTATTAAACTAACTGCTTTTGTTCTTGCTTATCTTAAGTGGAGAGACCAGAAAAGGCAAGTCAGTTGCTGAAACTGAGTGAGGCTTCAGTAGCATTACATTTCTTGCCGTGTGCAAATATTGTAAGATATTTTATCTNATATATATATATACACACACTACATTTGTATATAGCACATATATATACGTGCACACATGAAAAGCACTTGCTGGTCCCTGAAAAATCTACTCAATGACATTTCATAAAACATCTGTGACAAGTTTGCATTTTATATGCAAGTTAAAGTGCGTTATAGATCTTTGGAAAGAGAGAAGAACGAGATAGGGTTATTAAAATAGTGTTAGCTTCCAATGAATGTTCCCAAAAGGCAAATGTCAAAATGAAGATGAAGCTAAGAGATGTTGTTTAGTATCCATGGTAATATCTGGTGGCCACAGATGTATACAGTGAGTATTTACAGCAGTGGTACTGCTATAAAATTGAGTGTCTGAAGAAGGATGTCTAGAGAAGCTAGTTTTTCTTACAAAACTCAATAATTTTCTTCCTCATTTTGGTGAACCTTCCAAAAGTACCTTTATCAGGCAATAAAACTGAGCTTGCAAATGGATCTTTTTCCTGGTGATAAACAACACTTTCTATCAAATATATTTCTATTGTATTTGTATTACAGTTGCAGTAAGCTCTAGTGTTCCCGTTCTTCATTTATCTCCAGAGTTCAAAGCAGGATTATACTGGATTAGTTGTGCATAGACTGTAGTAGCAGAACAGGGAGAAAAATCTATTTCATTATATCAGAGGATAAATTGCTTTCAATATTGTTTGTCTTGTTGTGTCAGTTCTAATGTCCTCTGTGACCCTTGCAGTGCTCCCTACTGTACATTTATTTAGCTATGTTGTGTACTAGAGATGTTCTGCAAACTATTGGCAGTAGCTGCATTCCTTCTTTCTCTCCCTTAAAGATTTCCTAGCACAAACATATTTTGAAATCTAACTTCTTAGACATGCACCTTGTAAACAGTTTTGAATATACTTCCAAAATGAAATTTTTCAGGTGGAAGACTAAGATACCATTTACGGATGTAAAGATTGAATTCTTTGAACCAGCACATCCCCAAGAAAGAAAAAAGCCCAAACTAACCAAAATAACCCCAAAACCCAAAGCTGGTAGCTGGTATAGTGCTGCATCTGGATTTAGAGTAATGTTGGAAACGCTCTGGTGTTTTCAGTTGTTGCTAGGTAGTTGTAGTGTTTACACTAGGTCAGGGACTTCTCTGCTTCTCTGGCCCTGCCAGGTCACAAGGGGCTGTGAGAGCACAGCCAGGACAGCTGACCCAGGCTGGCCAGAGGGATGTTCCACACCACCTAATGCCATGCTCTGGATAAAGCCTGGGTAATCTAGTGGGAAGGTGTGATTTCTTCTTGGAAAGAGGCTGGGTATTGGTGGGGTTTTGCAGGTGGTGAGCAATTGCATTTGTGCATCACTTGGTTTAGATCATTATTTCGTATTCTCTTCCTTTGTTATCCTGTTGCTGTGGTTTTGTGGGACAATATTCTGGTATCAAAGTGGGTGCAGCAGGGGTGGCTTCTGCAAGAAGCAGCTGGAAGCTTTTATGAGGCCCGACAGAATTAAATACCAGCTGGCTTCCAAGGGCAGACTCTGCTGCTGATAAAAGCCAAGCCTATCAAGCAGTGGTCCCAGTGCCTCTGTGAATCACACTTAAGAGGGGAAAAAACACAAGCAGCCTCTTTCTTGCCACCAGAGAGGGTAGTGAGAAGATGTAAAACTTTGCTGATACCAAGGTCAGTGAAGAAGCCAGGGAGGCAGTGCTGAGAGATTCCCTTCCCCACCTCCACCCCCTGCAGCCCTTAGATATTGTATGATTCTGTGACTGTACCCTTGTCCTAGTTCAGCAAGAGACACCGGTTATCATTGTGTGGGGGTGATCAAGGCTGTGTATTCTACACCCTCTATTCATTCCTCAAGAATAATGGACCATTTGCAACAGTTGTCCAGGAAGTCGTTAGCACCTTCACACTCAGCCTGAGGGGGCGTGGGTGCTAATGGGCCATCAATGGTCCAACCATACCCCATGACTCACAGTTAATCACCCATTGTGTGAGTCCCCGCCCTGGGGGAGGGACTGGGTGCTCCCTTGGGATATATAAACAGGGCTCAGAAGACCTTAAGACTCTCTTCGTTGGATCTNGTCAGTGTTTGTATGGTAATATCTTTCATTAAATTGTAACTCTGACTTATAATCTCTCTTGTGGTGGGTCCATTTCTCCTGCCGGTTTACCTCTAAACCAGCACAACCCTATAGAAGTGACCCACACTGGGGCAGCTGCTGAAGAGGTGGAGCCTTGTGGGAAAGGATTCACACTGGAGAATTTTGTGGAGGACTGTCTCCTGTGGGTGGGACCCCATGCTGCACAGTGGAAGAATGTGAGGAATGTCTTCCCCCTTTCTGCCTCCCCACCCTACCCCCTCTCAATAGAAAACAACTTATGAAGAACTTACCAAATACCACAGCCCTTATTCCCTCCACCCCCATCACCGGACTGATTTGTTAAACTGTCTTTATCTCAACCCACTAGGTGATTGTTTTTTTAATTGCATTCTCATCCCCATCTTGTGAGGGAGGGGTGGATGAATGGGCTCTGTGGTCTAATTACTGGATGGGGTTAAACCATGGCATACAGGTAGCTTCATAAAGATCATGTGGTCCAACTTTCCTTGGAAAGGGGAGCCTTGATGAGATTATCAAGCACTCTGCCCATTTGCAGCTTGAAGACCTCCAGCGATAGGGATGTTCTAACATCTCTGGGAAGATTGTTACAATGAATCTTTGATCTTGCTGTAAAAAATAATAACCTTTTCTTATATTGAGACAAAAGTTCTTCCTTTTCATTATTCTTTACCCAACAACTGATTTTAGCCAAACTTTAAGGTTACAGAAGCCTTGAAGTTTGTACAAGCTGTATGAGAGTTGCTGGTTGGAGAGAAGGAAAAGCAATGTCAGATTAGTGTTCCACTTTCCTACAGCAGCTTCTGTTTAGTGGCAGTCAGCTCTTCGCTTGACACTTTGGACAAGCCAGAGGAAATGTTTTCTTTTCTCTCTTGGGAAAATTCCAAAGCCTCCATTGACAAGAATAAATTATGTAGAACTGGAACAATCTCCTGTTTTCATAGTTTTGTTATTTTTAATGTGAAAATAAGTAGAAAGCCCTCCTGGATTTTGTGTGCATGTATGGTTTGGTTTGGGGTTTTTTTCCCCTGTCTGCTTATGGGTTTGTTTTTGGTTTTGTTTTTTTTTTTCCTTGGAGTTTTTGTTTTGGTTTTTTCTTTTCTTCCTAATACACACTTTCTTAAGGTAATATGCAATGATATAAATAATAAGAGAAATAAAGCTTTTTGATTTTTGCTTTTTAGTTCTGGATGATACCAGGTAATAGATATGCAAATACTTACGTTGTATCTTTTGGAGTCACTTCTCTTTTTAGAAGCAGTTGTTACTGACATGCCCAGAGAGGATGCTGTCCAGTATTGGAAATTAAATGTGTGCATTGGTACACTTGCACAGGTTACTAAATTGTGTTAAACGTAAAATCTGTTTTAAGGCTAGAAGGCTCAGTTTAGTTATCAGGGTATATCACAGAAAAAATAAAGATCAGTTCTTCAGGTTACTTCTACTACAGGTTTCACTCATTGAGGAATGTATTTGGACAAGTACTAATGATCACACCTTTACTTTTTCTATATTTACATATTTGGTGCAGTGGCGTGGTGGGTGTTGCAAGTAAAAGCAAACCTAAGTAGTTTATTAATATTATCAGTTATGTAGATTAACTAGCAATGTTCAGTAGCCTAGGAACTAGCCCCCAAATCTGAAGTGCTAGAGGAGGTATAGGAATTCACCTGTATCTCACCATCCCCCCTGCCCTGTGAAATATTCTGAAAGCATTGTGTTAATCTACAGTTTCTACTCTGTGGAGCTACAAGTTGTTTACAAATAGCACAGCACTGTTGCCAAAAGCAGTTTTTGCCGTGTCTTTTTTCATTAACTATTAACTATAGTCCTGGTTTTATTATATTTGCCAGAGCACTGTAGAATACTAGACATATTAAAAATGCAGGCTCAGGGCTGTGGTAATAGGCTATGAGTGTAAACATAGGCAAAAAAAGGGTTGATTTCACTCTAATTTCTTCAGATAACATCAGTTTTCTTTAGAAGAGTAATCTAATGCAAGAGCTGATTTTCAAAGTTTGGTGAGTACCTACTGGTGGCTTTGTGTTATTTTATCAAGACGCATAAATGAAAGAAAAGTGGGAAAGACTTAAGAGTCACAAATTGAGGGGGGGTATTGTCTTGTGGTTGTTATGGTTGATTGGGTTTATTTCTGGTCTCTTTTGTCTAATCTTGAGTAAGCCAGTTAGCATTCTTTTGATGTGGCCTAGTTCTCCATCAGTAAGGTAAATGCAAGATTCAGTAGAAGGAAGAGCCATGTCTTTGTTGGGAATGGAGTCATAACATACCAAGAACAATTAAAGTATATTTGACTGCTTGCTCGCTCCAGTCACAACTAAATTTTTGCATAATGCAGTTAAGATCCTAATCTCCTTTCTGTACCTTCTCCTGTTGCACCCCTCTATTTATTCCCACTTCCCCTGCAAGAACCATGTGTCTGTCTTTCTCCAGCAGTCTAAATCTGAGAAACCTTTGATGTTCTCAGTAAAGCAAGTGTGAGGATAGAAAAGATAAGCGGGGTGGAAACGCTTTGTCTAAATTTGTTGCAGGGAAATGTTACCAGCATTTTGTATACATTAGAATTAATTTTCATCTATTTAATAGCAATTTAAATTGCTGCTGGATTCATGAATAATTTATTGTCTGTACCTGGTTTTAGATTTGGCACTTCAATGTTTGAAATTCTTCCTTAGGGATTAAAGGAGTGAATGCAAACAGCTGAGATAAGAATGGTCATGTTGAGGGTATTTATTGAAAATTACTTCATTATAAGTGTGGCAGAATTTATGCACACTTTGTTCAAGATAGATATTTGATATCTGAAGACAAGTGTGACTGCAGGCAACTGGCAAAAGGAGAGAGTTATCTAGTCTAAACTGTTTCTCCAGTAGGTGAATTTGGAGTGCTGTGCTCTAGACTTCTCTACTTTTATGTGTTACTGCTTGAAGCATGTCCCCAAATGTTTATATTGGTCATTAGATACCAGTTCTTCTGAGACAAGAAAGCTGCATCAAATTTGAATTACTGTATTTATAGGTGACCTTTGGCAACTTAGTACAGTTTCGTTGTAGTTTGCTCAGGTTAGTTTATTGTTATGTGTATTTTCAAATTAACTTAGAAGTTATGAACTCTGAAATGTGATTTTTAGTCCCTAGATACAAAATCTGATAAGCTGGACAGGAATGTATATTTATTATTTGTATTTACTGAGAAGTCATACTGTACTATATAATGAAAGCCCACAAATTATTACTTAAACCGATTACTTGAAAGCTGTCTTTCATACTTTGTGAAAAAGTTTACTTAAGCATAAAACAATTGCTATATTTTACGCAGAACTGCTGTTTTGGAAGTTTTGTATTCTGTTTATTTTTTTTTCTAGTATGGTTTCTCAAGTTATTCCTAATTTTCAGGAAAAAGTAAGGTCAGGGAAATCAGTTTTCTGTTTTTGTAGCAAAAGATATTAGGGAGGAAGTGAGGGAAAGGCTTTAATGCAGTCGAACTGTTCTAAAGAGCAGAAATTTTCTTTTTAAATTTTGGGATAATCTGTGACACTTGAAGGGTTTACTTCTCTCCTGTTGGTCCTTTTCACAAATTACTATTCTCTTTGATTATCAAATGCAGACGTATGGATTTTGCAAATTATGTTTATGTAAGATGTTATTAGTTCTAGGCTAAGCTGTTTCAAGCTTCAATAGTTAAATTCCCTTAAGGTTACACTGACACACTAGGCATGGATTTTTCTCCACAGTCTGACCTTTTTAGCTGATGCAACACTCAACTCTGTGATGATGACACTTTGTGTTTGCTTGGGATAACTGAATACTAAGCAGAGCTATCCAAAACAGCTGTGTGATATAAATACACTCTTAACTCATTTTCCTGGAATGTTTAATATAGATACCAAGTCACTAAAGTCTGGAAACTGCTCAGGCACATGAAAAATAAGCCAGTGTGGCTTCACTAAGGCAGATCATGCCTGACAAATTTTTTTTACCTCTATGCTGGGGTTAAGGCCTTGGTGGGTGAGGGAAGAGTGACAGAAGTCATCTACCTGGACTTGTGCAAACCATTTGATACTGTCCCACTTGACATCCTTATCTCTAAATTGGAGAGGCATGGATTTGACAGATGGACACTTGATGGGTAAGAAACTGGCTGCATAATCACACTCAAAGCGTTGCAGTCAACAGATCAATGTTCAAGTGGAAATTAGTGATGAGTAGCATTCCTCAGTGTCAGTACTGGGACCAGCACTGTTTAACCTCCGTTGTGATTTTGTGAGGCAAGGTTCTGGTGTAGAGGGCAGGCACTGCAGGGGTGGTATCTGCAGTAAGCATCTAGAAGCTCTTCCAATGTCCAACAAGGCCATGCCAATCAGCAATGGTCATATGCCTCTGTGAATCACATGTTAGAGAAAAAAAAAACCACCCACAAGTACATGCTTTTTGCCAGCAGAGAAGGGAGTGAGAAGGTACAAGAAACTTAGCTGACACTAAGGGCAGTGAAGAAGTGAGGAGGGGAGCAGGTGCTGAGAAAAGATTCCCTGCAGCCTGAGGAGAAAACCATGCTGGAGCAGGTTTGCTGGGGTTGGGGGTTTTGACTCCATGGGGGACCAGGCTGGAGGAGTCTTAAGACTGAGCCACCTGTGATCCTATGATAGTACACATGCTGGGGCAGTTGGTGAGGAGCTGAAGCCCTGTGGGAAAGGACTCAAGCTGAAGAAGTTTGTGAAGAACTGTTTCCCATGGATGGACCCCACAGTGGTGCATGCACACACACATACACCACTCACCCCTACCCTTCTACTCTCCTCCTCCCCTCCTGTGAGGAACTGACTGAAAACTGAATTCCATTTTCCCATCTCTCCCTCCCCTGCCCCAACCTTTCTTCATGCCAACTTGTTGGGGAGAAATCATGAATAAAATCAATTCTGCAAAGAAGGGAGGGGTGAGGGTTGTTCTTCTAAGGGCTGTGTTTAGTGTAATGACGTAGTTTTCTTTCCTTTATTCTGTGTTGAGTCTGTTTTGCCTGTGACCCTGATTGTGGAATGATCTTTCCCTGTCCTTATCTTGACTCCTAAGTCTCTCCCCTGTCCAGCTGAAAAGGGGAATGATAGACCAACTTAGGTGGGAGTCTGGCCTCCAACCAGGGTCAAACCACCACAGCATCTTTGTCAGTTACACGGACAGTTGGATTGAGCAAATCTGTTGATTCCAAACCATGTGGTGCAGTTGGTGCACACTGGAGAAAGGGGGCATCATCCAGAGGGATCTTGACAGGCTTGAGAGTTGGGACCGTGTGAACATCGTGAAGTTGATCAAGGCCAATAGCAAGGTCTTGCAAACGGGTCAGCACAATCCCAAGAACAACTACAGGCTGGGCAGAGAATGGATTGAAAGCAGCCCTGAGAAGAAAGACCTGGGGGGTGTTGGTTGATGAGAAGCTCACAGCTTAGAAAGTCAACTGTATCTTGAGCTACATCAAAACCAGCATGACCAGCAAGTCAAGGCCAGTGATTCTCCACCTCCACCCTGCTCTCATGAGACCTCATGTGGAGTACTGCATCCAGCTCTGGAATTCCCAGTACAAGGACACGGATGTTGGAGTGAATCTGGAGGAAGGCCACAAAGATCATCAGAGGACTGGAGCAACTCTCCTACGAAGACAGGCTGAGAGAGCAGGGCGTCTCTCAGCCTGGAGAAGAGAAGGCTCCAGGGAGACATTACTGCAGCCTTCCAGTACCTAAAGGGACCTACAGGAAAGCTGGAGAGTGACCTATCAGGGAGTGTAGTGATAGAATAAGGGGTAATGGCCTTAATCTAAATCTACCCTCTTTTAGTTTAGATATTAGAAATAAATTATTCCTGATGAAGGTGGAGATGGACTGGCACAGGTTGCCCCCCTGTGGCTACCCCCTCCCTGGGAGTGTTCAAGGCCAGGTTGGATGGGGCGTCAGGCAACCTGGTCAAGTGAAGGGTGTTCCTGCCCATGCTAGATGGTATTTTGAGGTCATTTCTATCACAGTTCTGTGGTTCTATGAAATTAATGGATAATCAAAATTGATATGTGAGTAGAGAATTTGTACGTCTCAGATTATGTAACTCCGGATTCCTGTGACCAGGAAAACCTCAGAATGTTACAGAATAAAGTCTGTCATCCAATTTAAAGCACCCAAGTAGGGTTTAATAATGACATACTTGGTTACTATCAGTTCAGTTGGCAAGAAGCTTAGTGTGTGTATATATATTTATATGAGCCACCATTAATATTTTTTTAAACAGAGGATAAAATTGCAGGATGTTCACTGAAAGTTTTTTTAAAGGGTTAGGATAGTATGGATTTTCATATTTTCTTTACTAATACTCATGGTATTGAATTAATAGTATCAAGTATAATAAACATTTGTTATCTGTAATTAAGTGCCTAAGCCTGGAAATAAATGTTCGCTTTAGGAGTTTGATATTGTCCACAGACAAGAGCCAATTTTGTCTCCCGTACTGATTTTGGACTGATTATCAAGAGAAGTGTGTTTCAGGGTTCTTCAACCACTATATGATCTAGTACAGTCCAAAACCCAGTTAAATTAGATCTTCATTCTTCAAATACTTCGCCCCCCCCAGGCTTTCAAGAAGTAACTGCATATTGTTATATAACGTAATATTATTGCACCTATGGCTTTTTATGTAAGAGGAGTAGTTATAAGCATTTAAATTAAGAAGACATACACTTGAAGATATCAAATATTTCATTGTGGGCACAACCTTCTTGCACTGTGCCTAAGAAGTCTGAATAATGAGATGAAGCTGACATTATGGGACACCTGTACTGTCTTGTCAGCCTCTATAAAGAAGGCTGGCTGTCCATTACAGTGAGTTCTTGACTTGTACATTCACACCTGGAAACCCAAGGCTTGTGTTGCATGTTCAGGTGCATCAACCCTGGTACACCTGTGATTTTATCAGCCAGTGCAAGGAGATGACTGTAACAAAGCACTGATCCTACTAAATTTCTTTCTAGAGGTTACAATGGTTCTTGACCTAGCACAGTGTTGGAGTTCTACAGGTAATGAATGTTGGTACTGAAAAGCTGGTATGCAACACACTTAAAGCAGTTCTGTTCTCCCTTCTGTCCCTGCTCTTGTGCTGGCTTAGGATTTAAAAGCAGCCACATGGTTAACAGCAGACAGCTGATTTGGCCTGAGGCTCTTTTTTACTTGCTGGTTTGCTTTGTGTTTGTTACATTAAATTAAAAGGTCAGCTTTAACATGGCTGAAGTCCCTGATCTAAATTCACCTGCAACCTCAGCAGAGCTTGCATCATATTCTTGCTTTATTTCATCCTTTCTATGCAAACATGACTGCATACTGTGTAAGGTAGTATCAACACACTTCTTGTGGAGTGGGTACAGTTGTGTTATTAATGTTAAAAAACATTGAAAAGATTTAAAAAAAAAAACCAACAACTACAAAATTATTTTCTGATCCACTGTTTTGTTACTGAGGATGTAAGTTCTTGAAAGTCTGAGGAAAGTCATCTGTCCTCATTTAAAGGTACTATTTTAGAGGAGTTATTTAATACTACACTTTGTCATAACCCCAGTTTGCAGTGTCCTTGGTGTGGCTGGGATAGAGCTGTTTCTTACTAGTATCCAGTATAGTGCTGGGTTTTGTATTTAGGATGAGAATACTGTTGGTAGCACTCTGATGTTTTCAGTTGTTGCTAGGTAGTTGTAAAGTTTACACTAAGTCAAGGACTTTTCAGCGTCTCATGCCCAGACAGGTGCAAAAGTTGCTGTGAGAGCATAGCCAGGACAGCTGACCCAGGCTGGCCAGAGGGATGTTCCACACCACCTAATGTCATGTTCTGGATAGAGACAGAAGCATCTAGTTGGGAGGTGTGATTGCTTCTCAGAAACAGACTGGACATCAGCATGTGGTTTGCACAGATTGTGAGGAATTTCTTTTGTGCATCATTTTAGATTATGATTGTTGTTGTTTGTAGTTATTGAATTGTCTTTATCTTAACCTACAATAATTTTTTTTTCAATTTTTCTCCCCACTGCACTGGGAGTGGGGGAGTAGGGGTGAACAAGTAGTTGCATGGTGCTTAATTACTGGCTGAGGTTAAATCACAACACAAATCTAGTTCTGTTATTCTTCACATCTACTTCCATGATGGGAACTATGTAAAGGAACCATCTTGTGTTTGGTTAGTTTAGCAAAGAATTAATTTAAGTTTGGCAATCTGTGTATGCAGAGCTTTTTCTAAGCGTGTTTAAGTTGAAGAATCATCTATTCTATGGCTGCCTATGTGTTGGAGTATGAAATATTTAAAGTGCAGTTTTGGTATTACCTCAGGTAATTTTTCTTATGAGTAAATCTTTGCCTAGCAGCAAATACAGAAAAATAATTCTCTGCCCGTTGACCCAAAGGAATTTAATCTGCTGCTCTATGCTTCTACTAGGGTAAATAAATTTTACTCCATTGTATGCTTGGTATAGTAAGGAATTGACTGCCGTAGAATTTTTTTAGAGAGTGACTGTTCATCATTGTAAAAACAGGAATTACCTGCTTTATCTTGGGTTCTTAGCATATGAACACAGTGGGCTAACAGCACTGAAAATACACTGAAAATGTTTGATTTCTTGCTTGTATCTAGTAATGAATAGAATATTGGGATGGTATGGGGTTTGGGTTCTTTTCAGTTCCCATCCTTCCCCAGCAATTAGTTTCTTTCAGAAAATGTTTAACTTCTCATTAACAAATAACTCTCATAGGCAGGAGGGCACAGTTGCTAGTAAATTTTATTATTAGTAGCTAACTAACACCTATGGAGCAAGCTACCTTTCCTTAAAGAAGGATGCTGGTGACAAATAGATTAACGCTAGATGTGGGTAACAAATCTCTCACTGTTGGCTTTCATCTGCTTTTAACCAATGCCACGAAACAGAAACCTGGGGGCGTATGTGGATAGAAAGGCGTGGAAACCTCTTGACTTGCTTCTGCTATAATCAGAAGAGCTCGTCAGTTCAGTAGCACTGAGAAATCACACTTGTGTATATGATACCCATTCTGTAGGTTGAAAATGCTAAAATGCTGTAAATGTGAATCAGTGCTGAAATTATTAATAGATCGTGTATTTATATAATTATTTTTAGGTTTTGTGCTTTACTTACCCTGTTTTGTAATTGGGTTTTTTTCCGAGATGCTTTATCTATTAAAGGAGTTTCTTTTGTAGGCTCGGCACGCTCACCTTTCCAAATCCCAGCCTGCCTTCAGTTTGACTGCATGAATTATACGGGTGTGTCTGATGACGTGTGACTGTAAGTCATCTAGAACTTGAGGCATAAGAGTCCACATTTAATGAGGATTTTGACATCAGTTGCGGATGACTCAATTTGCACGTCACCAAACTGTCATGGGATGTTAAACAGCTGTGGTAAGATGGTTTCTGTTCTGCTTGCTTACAAGTGGAGGCCAGCAAAGGCTGTGCAGATTGTACTCGTTTGTTTTGACGTGAGAAGAGAATGACTTGGGAGATACTTTTTCTTTAAAACCCCGCCATGTCAAAGCGCACAGGAACCCAAGGGAGTTCGGTGTGTCACAGCCCCAGTGTAACGCCCACTTGCCGCAAGTCGAAGATGGAGCGACCCTTCATTCCTCGCGTTCGCAGCCCGGCTGCTCCCCTGCACCGCAGAGTCAGCCTCGCGCGGCGGGACCCGCGCGGCGTGCTCTCCTACGCGCGTGACGTTACTGCTGGGGAGGGGCTCTATCCCCGTTCAGTCTTGGTGACGCGCCAGGGAGCATGTTCTATTTTTAGCCTGTTGCCGGGCAGATTTGCACAGGCCTCCTGGTGTGGCTCCGCTTCACCGGTGCGGATTGGTTTATGCAAAGTAGCTCTCCCGCAGCCAATCCCGAGCATGTATGCAAATCTCTTGCAGTCCCCGACCATTAGGCAGGGGAAGGGAGTTTGGCTCTGCAGGGCCAGAAGGTGCTCAGGAGACAAGATGGCTGCAGGAGCCCTTTCCTACACTCCCAGAAAGAAAATTCATCAGTTCATGTGGAAAACAGGCAAATAGCCTTCCTGCCCCCAAAAGGTAAATATTATGAAAAAAGCCCTACCTGGCTGCAGTTAAAGGAGGTGATGAGACAGCTGGTTCCTTCACATACTGAAGACCTGCCACCTCCAATCTGAGGCGATGCACTTGGTGGGAGCTCAGCTGGGATTTCTGTGTGGGGAAGGGCTGAGCAAGGCAGCACAGCCCCTACTGGAAAGGTTATCTTCCCCAGAGGAAATACCAATACTATTTTACAAATATATAATAAATATTATATTTGTACTATTATAAATGTTATGTCCCTTCAGCCAACTAATCCGCTGCTGTTGTAGTCCATTTTAAATTGTTGCCTTTTTGTTTCTGAGAAAATGTAGTCTTTGCAAAACAACATTTCTAATAGGTGCTTGTGTGCATGACAAACAATAACATTTTAATAGAACCATCGTGGTTTTTGTTTCGGGTTTTCACTTTTGTTTCTTCTGTCCTTTGAGAAGTGACCTCAGGGGACCGCTGTTAGCATCAGACAGCTCACCTCTGAAATCTGATGTCACCCAATTACAAGCGTTGTCAAAGCCAACATTGCATCACCATAGTTGTACATATAATATGTGAAGTCTTTTAGAAAATACAGCATGTTACGGGTATTTTTTTTTCATTAGAATAGTGTTAACTTTCAGTTTTACCTAATAGAAAGCTTGTAAAGAGGTCTGCCTTAAAAGGATGCCATTCCATGTATGTTAGTAACACCTGCTTACAGCTGTAGCCTTTTGAATTTTCACTTGAAATTTCACCTCTAAAAGGGGAAAAAATCCAACCCCACACTTGTGTAATGCATAGAAAAGCCTAACATCTAGCTTTTTTTAAAAGCATTTTTTTCATATTTTCTCTGGTTTGGGGGTGGGTTTTTTGGTCTGCATGTATGTGAAAAATTAATTCAGCTTAGGTTTTAAATTTGGAAATTTGATATGTTTTTAATGGTAGAAGTGTTGTGGCAATTAGTGTTCCCTTCCATGGAATTATTAGCTTTGTCTCATATTTAAGAATATTGGTAACTGTTAATCCTGTGCTGGAGGTGAAACTGCAGTATAACATTTAAACTGTGTGTAAAAAATATTCCATTAATATATCTTTAAATGCAGAAAACCAACTTTTATATAAAAAGGTTACTGAATTCTTTTTGTATAGAAACAAACATACTTGGTGCTTTAGCTTGTGCTAAAGAAATACCTGTGAGATAGCTGAACTTTGCTGCAGAGATACTTCAAACAGCAGTATTTGTTTACCATTGGATATCTCATGGCTGAATTGAAAGCTTGTGTTTTGAGATGTTGATAAAATTTGAAATCTCTAAGACTTTTGGTAAGTAATAAAACACAGTGTATCACTGTAGGTCTGGCAGAGTTCCTCTTAAGCCATTTTACTGTTTTAAACATCTGTTAAAATTTAGTTTACAGGAAAAGACAATGAAAGAATGAGCCTAAGCATATTCTAAAGAGTGGGTGTTTCTAAGGAGTTGCAGGTAGAAGACTACTGAGTATGTATTTTAATTAAAAGTTGTCTAAGAGAGATTCTCGCTTGCTTTCTTTCATCTTGAAAAGTATGTGTTTTACATGTAGTAGCTACCAAGTCATAAACTGATGAGCCATGTAAGGACAATTCTACAAAACCAGCAGCAGATGAAAGATTCTAGCTGTGTTAATAGATGTGACAGTCCTTTTTTTCCCCACGAGGAATCCACTTTTTCCATGAGCCATGGCAACCTCATGGGAAAAGAACTCTAATGTTACTAATTTAGTATGAGTAACACGATCATGAAGCAAAGGCAAAGGAGGTGTTATCCTCTAGAGGTAGAGGAGACTGCTTAATTCCCTGTGATGCCAAAGTGATGGAAGTGTGTAGTTCAGGTTTGTATGGAAGTTGTTTATCAAATACAGTACACCAGACCACACAACCTGTTTCAGACTGTACCGTAAGCTTACTCTGGTTTACCTCCCGTAACCATACATTTCAGCGCGTTTCTTAGGCATAGATACATGGTAGACTTTAACGTTTTACCAACCTCATTCTTCAAATGGCAGTTCATAGGGTGGGGGAGAATGGCCTCTGTTTGCTCAGAAGGTCATGTTGTGCTTATGAAGAAACACCGCTTTGTGGGCATTTCTATTGGGACGCTAGAAAAGTGCTGTCTGTGCATCGTATCTGAAGCTAGGAAAGGTTGCCAGCTGCCATACTTGAACCCAGGTTGGATTAGAGCAGCTTTTTCGATTCATCATTTAATATCACAGAAATTCAGTGGCCTTAAAATAGCCTGAAAACGCTCATGGTCGTCAAACACCAAATCCTCACTGCGGCTGCGCGCGCCCCGTGTGCAGCACTCGCGGTTTTGCACGTCTGTGTCTATCCGGGTTTCACACTGAACTCCCTGAACCTTTTCTTAGGTCACTTACCTGCACTTGAGAAATTCCCGTTGCACGGGAACCCGGTGGCAGCTTCTTGCCGACGGCCTCGCGGGGGGTTTGTTGCTGGGTAGAATCTAAGGAGCTGCCGTCTGATTGGCTACCGATTCCAGCCAGCCGGGTGCGGGGCTGGAGTGCGTTCCCCGCGGTGCCGAGGCGCGTCCCGCGGGGAGAGGACGTGGGCGGGGTGCGGGGTCCCCACGGGCTCCCCCTGGGCGCGTTCGCGAAATTACAGAGCTCTGCCACGGGGGAGAAACCTGCTTGTTCCTTAACCGCGAATTCAGTGCTGGCTGTTGAGCAAGGGGAAGAAAAATAACCCGAGGATTTTATTATTTTTATGTGGGTTTTTTAAAGACAGCAGACCTTGCTTTGCTGTATTTGCACTAGGTGAAATAGGGCAGGATGGTGATGCAATTTTTGTCTTTAAAAAGTGGCCCATTCTTCTAAAAGGGAGGAAACCTCAGATGTTCCATGGTGTGCTAAAAATATTTTTGCACTTGTCATGTGTCCTCTCTTTTGTTACCTTTTAAAATAAAGGCATAGTTGTATGTGGATCACAGTAGGCTGGTGGTGTGTATCTTGTGTTCAGTGAGCAAGTACACATGTATTAGCAGTAGAAAAACAAATTACTGGCACACTAGGTCAGCACATGTTCTGTGCGAATAGATCACAGATGGTTATTTTCTTTTTTTTGAAAATACTTTTTAAACTTCTGATGATTTATATCAACAGTGCTATAGAGGATTTCAACTCAGATTGAAAGAAAACAGAATTTTTAAATGAACCACTACTTAAAAGGTAGGTTCTATTTACCACTTTAATTTGCTGCGAGACTCCATCTAGAACAAAATGCTCCTGACCATTTGCCGCCTCACTTTGCTTGTTTTTATTTAAACACTGATTTTCATGATCAAAAGCTTGACTTCCTACATGTAGTTCTTGTGCTTTGGTAAATGTTTTATGGTTGTGGTGGTTTTGGCTAGCACTGCAGGCGCTCCAGGAACCCGGTGCCAATGCTGTTCTAGACTGATGGTATTATGCAAAACCCAGTTGTGTGCTAATGTTCATGATTCCAACTATCTTCTCCCCTCTCCCTCCCACCCCTGCCATGTTTCCATGACCTTCTCTTTGTCTGCTGTCTGTTACCAGGCAGGATTCAGGCAGCTGCTTGCTGATTGGCCAGCGTTTTGAGCAGCTCTTGGCCTGCGCATATGAGCACGCGGTGATAGGCTAATCCATAGCAGCAAGGCTAACATCTTCCTTTGTTCCTTTAGAGCCGCAATTTCTCTACAGAGTAATGATAATAAACAAAATAAATGAGGAAAGAGAGGGAAAGCTTTAATTTGGCTGTAAGAGGAGTCCTTCATGTGTTCCGAGCTTCACTGGCATATTTATTTTTGTACAAATTTGGTCATGACAAAGGAATCTCCAAATATGTTTGTTTCGCATGCTGAAGTAGACAAGGTTTTTAATCTTATAAAAGGGAGTTTTCTTAAGTGTTATCTAACAAATGTGAGCCGGTGTTCAGAATTTATTGTGTTACAAATAAAGCAACTCAAAGCCTATCACCGTATCCACAGTATTTAATCCTTCATGCAGGAGTTGTTTTGTGCTGATCTGTACAGATGCCTGTCTTGGAAATAAAAGATGTTCTCCTGTTGGCTTAGTGTCAGGGCCACATCTTTCCTTCTTGTGACTTGGTCACAAAATGAGTAAAAACTGAAAATACTCAAGCATCACATGAGGGGACTGCTTAGCAAATGTAGCTAATTGTTTTGTTGATTTCTAGTATAAAGGGAGACTAGCAGCATAGATTAGTCTAGAACACTGCTAGTATTAAATGCTTTATTTGTGCAAGATTGAATTGACGTCTCTGAAGGGCAACCTCCTTACTCCTAAGTCTAGAAGGCAGTATTTATCAGAGGAATGATGATTGGCTTCCACCATTATGACCAAACCTCTCTGGACTCGTTAGTTGTTTTATCTTTCACCCAGCTTTGACATGATGTCTGATACTTGGCTGCAGTGTGCTCCCTTGTGGGTGTGGCTGGAAATGCTTTTAAGTCTGGTCTGCAATAATGCATGGTATTTAGCTGTTAACCAGTGTTTACTGGTCATCTTTTATTCTCAACTATGCTTATAAATTTGTAATTTACAGTAGCTTTTATTGGCTATTCCTTGGTTGCAAAAGATTATGGGATTGAACTGAAAATACGAGTTACTGTCCTGGTTTCAACTGGGATAGAGTTAATTTTCTTTCTATTAGCTGGTATAATGCTGTATTTTGGATTTAGAATGAGAATGGTGTTCGTAACACACTGATCTTTTTAGTTGCTGCCAGGTAGCAGTAGTGTTTACATGAAGTGAAGGCATTCTCATCCAGTGCCAGATACACAGAAGCTGGGAGAGCACAGCCAGGACAGCTGACCCCAATTGGCCAAAGTGATATTCCATAGCATATAACATCATATTCACTGTATAAACTAGCTGGGAGTTGCAGTTGCTGCTTTTGACATAGGGTTGAGTTTTTTGTTTGGGTTGTTTTTTTTTTTTTCCAGATGGTGAGTGATTGCATTGGTGCATCACTTGGGAATTAGCAATGAAACCACCACCATCCTTTGTTATCCTATTAAGCTGTCTTTATCTCAACCCAAGAGGTAGGGTTTTTTCCCTGTGGTCCTCCCCATCCCATTGGGACTGGGTGTGTGTAAGCCTGTTGCTGCATGGTGCTTAATTATCGGCTGCAAATAAAGCACAGGAGTCCTTTTTGGGTACACAATGAAGGGCACAAAGGATTGAGATAATGGCAGATCTGACCAGAGTGTGCTAAACCAAATTTGCTGTAAACATTCATTATATTAGTTTAACATTGCTGTTCACAGTATTCTTTTGTTTATTCTCAGGGTGTGGTATGCAACATCTTAGTTGCTGTATGTACAATATGTATGTATCAGTGTTTATAAGTGGTTTATCACTTCTGAGTGGAGCATTGGGTTGACATTATTGCTCTTTATTGTAAAACACTGGGTTATGGTATGATAAAATTATTGATTGTTAGACCAATCTGCGTTCGTGGTGACAGACAGTGCACAGAATGGAGCAACAGTGGTAGTTTCATCACTTTAGGAAGTGATGAAACTTTACTTTAGGAGTCTTCTGTCAGAAGCTATTGGTAATCCCACTCTTCTGAAAGAGCCAGTATGCAGGGGAGACATTTTCTTTACCTTCCCCTTCTCATCCAGACTACTTATAATAGCTGTTGGGAATGTTGAATACCCTTGAGATATTCAGACAAGCATGTTTCTGTTGCTGGGTCTTGTTTAGAATTAAACAACTATTTAAGAATACCCTCCAGAGATCAACCTATGCAGCAAGTACTGCAGCTGAACTAAAGCACCAACCAATATCATTATCAGTCACCCTTATACAGAAGAAGAAATGAACCTAGAAGTAAACTCATTTAGTAAAGGGGGTTTCTGGAGGTTACATATCCCAAATTACAGTCTTAGTGTAAGCCCTTTCTATCACAGAACTCTGAAGAAGAACTATTTCAAACAAGGCCCTGAGCAACAACAAGCCTTTGAATAAATCAAATAGGAAATAGATTGTGCCGTAGCCCTTGGGCCGGTCTGGGCAGGACTATATGTTACAAATGTGCTCTAAACCAAAGCAGTTGAGAATGGCCCTACCTCGAGTTTCTGACAGAAAGCACCAGGGGAGACTTGATGTCAAGCACTAGAGTTTTGGAGTTGGGGATAGAGAGGATCTAAGACTCACTATACTCAAACTGCAGAAGAGATTTTCAGCATGTGCTGAAGCGCAGCTTCTCTTGTCGTGTTGACTGCTAGTGCTGGGCTGGATGTTCAAAGGGAGGCTCCTTTCAGCATATCATGCAAATGATGTGACATGGAGTAAGTAGGTCTCTGATCACAGAGTAGGCTCAAACAGGAAACCCCAGACATTCTGGAAACCTGAAAGTGATCATGGACTGGCCGGAAGGCAGAGATTTCAGAATATCATTTGAAGAGGATATGACATGCTGAAGAGGTCCTTTTGTATAACAAACTGCCAGAAAATGAGAAGCGATATGCCTTATTCACTGTTCTGTTGTAGGAAAACACTGAATATAGTCTGGTGTATGAAGTCCTTCATCACAAGCCACAGAAGTTGGTGAAGGACAAGGTGAATCAATCAGTTTGCAGAAGTGAAAGCCAACCAGCAGGCTTTAGATGCTGCTGAATGAGAAAAGTGGCCAGTACATCATCCATGAGTCAGTTTAGAGATACTGGCAAATGCCCTACTGGGCTAGTTACAACAATGGAAACAGAGCAGATGCAGTGCAGATGTGCAAACACATCTGGGCTGTGCCATTTTGGCAAGACATTGCTGCCTGGCTAGAGAACCTGTCTCCTGCGTCTGTCACATAGAAGCCCATGTACCCAAGTTTTTGGCCACTGAAGAACTTACCAGAACACCCCTCAGGTGGATCAGGCTGCTAAGATGGGAGAGGCTGGGGTCAGTTTGGATTGTCAGCATGAGGGTGAATTATTGATAGCTTGTTGGGCCCATTGCACTTCAGCCTATCAAGGAATGGATACAGCATATAGATGGGATTGTGACTGAGGGGTAGACTTGACCATGGATGCTATTTGCACAGGTTATCCATGAATGTGAAATATGCACTGCAAGCCAAGCTCTAAAGCCTCTTTGGTATGGAAGATGGTGACTGAAATAGAAATATGGAGAAGCCTGTGGCTTGATTATGTCACACCTCCACAAACCCACCAAGGCAAGTGGTACAGACGTAGGATGGTTGAAGCAACCACCGGATGGATGGAAACATATCTCATGCCACCAACCAAAACGCTATTGAAAAGCAAGTCTTGTGGTGACATTGGCACCACAGAAAGAACTGTCAGACAGCTCGACCTCCTAGACACATGGGTGAAAGTGCATGGCATTGAATGGGTGTATCACATCCACCAGCCACTGGTAAAATCAAACAATACAATGAACTGCTAAAGACTACACTGAGAGCAGTGGGTGAGACCCTAAAATGTGGGATGTGCATTTAGCAAAAGCCACCTGGTTAGTCAACACTAAGGGTTCTACTAAGTAACCTGGCCTTGCCAAGCCAAAGGTACATACTGTAGAAGAGCATAAAGTCCCTATAATGCACATAAAGAATATGTTAGAAAACACAGTCTGGGTTATTCCTGCCTCAGACAAAGGCAAACCCATCTCTGGGATTGGTTTTGCTCAAGGACCTTTCTGCACAAGGTGGGTGATGTGGAAGGATGGGGCAGCCCATCGTGTACTGCAAGGGGATGATTTATATTGTATTGTATTGTATTATATTAATTGCTACATGATACTGCATGTCATCACTACTATGATTGTTATATGCCATGACAATGGTATAACAGTAAGAATTGACCAAATTAATGAAGAATGAAGAACCAGAACTGGCTTCAGCAATTTTCTCAAGATTAGCAAATTCAGCCTGCAGACTGTGAACATGGACTATGCCAGATATGTCAGTTGCAACCTTTGAATGCAGCATGCAACAATCCAACATTACAAACCATTTTCCCTGCCCTGAGAGACTGAATGACACATGGAGCTCAAAATCACAGACTAAATGAACTCAAAAGACCTTGTAGGATTGCCTGAATAGTAAGGTAAATTATATTTGTATATGCATATCAAAAGACAGGAAAAGGGATGGTGATTAACTGGAGTGTATTGGGAAATGTGGGATCTGGACACGATATAGATGGTATGGAATAAGGGATGGATACTGTCCTGGTTTCATCTGGGATAGAGTTAAGTTTCTCTCTAGTAGCTGGTGTAGTCTTGTATTTTGAATTTAGTATGAGAATAATGTCAATAACACACTGATGTTTTCAGTTGTTGCTAGGTAGGTGTAGTGTTTACACTAACTCAAGGTCTTTTCAGTTTCTCATGCCCTGCCAGGTGCATGAGAAGCTGTGAGAGCACAGCCCAGGACAGCTGACCCAGGCTGGAAGAGGGATATTCTGTCACGCTCCATAAAAACTGGGGAAGCTAACTGGGAGGTGGGATTTCTTCTCAAAACAAACTGGGCATCAGTGTTTTTTGCAGGTAGTGAGCAATTGTAATTGTGCATCACTTGTTTTATGTATTACGTTGTTGTCGTTATTCTCTTCCTTTGTTATCCTAAAAGTATTCTGATATTTGATTAGTTTTTTTTTAAACTGCTGCTGTTGGCAAATATAACAAAGAAGTCCTATTCATTTTACTCTGTATTTACTGTATTTCAGTTTATACTAAAAATGTGATGAAATACTTTGTTACGTAGTTACAGAAACTAGAGCAGAAAGTATTTATTTTAATTAAATTTTATGATTACTCTAGTGATGAACTTATTAATTTTTAAGTTCTCTTTGAATGTTTTATTTATTGATATAGTTTTTTGGTTGCAAGAAGAACAAGGTTGTGAATTTTATAATAGACATTATGGGTAAAGCTTACAAAGAAAAGCATTGTATTCTGCGAGATCAAACTACGTATCTGTCCTAATTTTGATACAAAGGCACCATATCCTTGTACTATATTAACAGAAGACTCAATAGCTGGTCAACTTTTAGGAGCTCATGAAATTGTGCAACAATAGCCAAGCCTGGAATTTTCTCTTCCTTTTTTTTCTTTCTTTTTCCAAACTGACTCTACAGAATATACATCCGTGAGTGCATACGTGTTGGTTGTAGGAGTTTATGTGCATGGAGTGTGAGTGCAGTGATAAGTACATATCAGGCTGATACATGTTTGCATAGTAATGTGACAAAAAGTTCTTTACTTTTCATGTCCTTATGGAAAAAGGAAGGAAAACTGCATGCATGTGTGCCTCTGAAATACCAGAGGGTTTTATATGCTTCTCCTAACTTCGGAACTAGAATTACCGTGTTAACATATCCTATTCTGGACGAATAGGAAGATGCTGTGTTTGGCAGCTCAGGAAGAACATTTAACAGCTCACCTGGAGGTTATATTTCACCTGACTGGAAATGAATGTGTGATGAGAACGTTTTCCAAAAACAAGTAAACTGATGTTTCATATCAGTGTTTCTATAGGTGTTACACTTTGCTTCTACTAGTGGCAATACAATAATAGACAGGCTGTTCAGAAAAACTTATTCAGCCTGGCAAAAACATATGTCCTAATAGTATTACTGAGAATCTGTAAATAGAACCGCTGCAGCCTTTCGCTGAGATTTGTTCTTGTGCTCCTGAGCTGTGAATTGAAATGTTATTTAAGAATTTTAAGGACCATCAGTTACTCAAGCACCAGGATGCTAGACTGTTATGCAGAGAAGAATTGAAATAAAATAAAAGGAATTTCAGTGTCATGTTAATAGAAGATGCAAACCAGACTTTGAATCTTGCGTCTTATTTTGGCCATATTTTGACAGGTCATGTTAACCAAGTGTTAACTTTGGTTTTTGGGTTTTTTTTTAACCTTATTGAGATATGTCATGATTGTAAATTTTAGAGTTTATCTTGATAATTTCATTAATATTGTACTTTATATGTTCTAAATCTTGCAGTATAATATTCCAGTTGGGCAATGCATGAGTGTTAAAAAATTTCTGTCATAAACTGATCCAAGTAAACTAGGAAACATCTAGCACTGCACTACCGAAATGGTAGAAGCCTAAAACATGTATGAGCTATAGTTATATACTGAGGGAGCGTGTCCACTTTAATCTGCTAAAGAGCAATCACACAGCTGCATAATTAAAACTTGTAGGCAAGGTTGGTTTCAACGAGGGTGAAGCCAAACTGACAGGCTGTTGAGTCTCTGTTCTGTGCATTTTACAACTTTATTGTACAAAACCATTGCTAAGCTAGTGTTTGCCATAGTCATGTTTTTGCTTTAAACAGAAAACCAGAAAAAATATATCCCACCTGAAAAGACAAAATGCACGTTATTAGTTGATTCCTCAACCCTGTAAGTTAATGTGAATTGGAAGAAGATGCAAAATTAACTGTACTAAATATTCAAAATGCATCCTTTATATAGTAATTCTGCTGTGTCAATGGTATAAACATTTGCTTATCTGGGGCAGGGGGAGGGAAAAAGAATTTATATGGACATAGCTGTCTGATTTGTTTTCTTGCTCTTCTGTTTCCTGCAATATCTTTTTAACTAATGTTGCCTGAGTGAATTTGCATATGTTTTGAGAAACTTAAGAGAAGCAGGAGGCACTTTTAATGGTATAGTAGCTTCAGTAGAGCTAAATTGGTTAGCAGCAGCAAGGTATTAGTCACCGAGTTTCATTTAAGGCATAACAACTTTCTTAACTGCATTCTGATTCTGAACAATATTACCATATTTAACTCTTTAAAACTATGTCTTTGAACCAGGACCTCACAATTACAGTGTAAAAATCCCTATAGTTTTTTGTTGTGGTTTAATGGAAACATGAAAGAAGATAAAATTATTTTCACTTCATTGGTAATGATGGGTTTATCTCCATTTATTGATTTAATAAAGCATATTTTCCAAAAAAGCTTTTCATGTATGAGTGTTTATTTTTCTTAATGGGTGATTTGAATTAATAAAATTATCATAGGGCAAAACACAATCCATTTTTCTTGAAGGATGTTTTTCTAAAAGGAGTTAAAAAACTGTAGTCCTTAGGATCACAGATGGTCCAAGTAAAATACTCCTGCAGACTAGGTGAAAGTGCTGTGAAAGCCCAAGATGACTTAACTGTTGTGGAGATATGGAGAAAGGTCTGGTTTATCTGTACAGAAGAAAAAATTATCTTAATGACACATTCAGAAATTCTGTCAGTATATTGAAGTTTCTTGATATAAAAATCTTGTGATTTACTCCAGTTATTAATTCTGTTTGAAAATCATGAAACTACACAGTTTTAGATAAATGTAAACAGTTGAGCCAAAAATATTTGTTACTTTTTGCTGTCTCTTACATTAGTACCCTGTCTTTCTAGCTCAAAAAACCCATTACGTGTCCTTGCTATAATAAGAGATGGCTGATCTAAAATGTGTAGTCAGATCATTGTTACATAATGTTATAGTATGATTTCAGTGATCTTTACATGATGTATATGCAGTATATATATTAAGACTTGTGTTTGCTCTTTCTGACAACAGACAAACTGAATTGTGGTGTCAGTTTTCTGATTGTAGATACACTTAAACTGGTTTGCTTAAAAATGCTGAATGTTATGATCTTTCTTAGGAACACTGTAATAGGATGATAATAAATTGTTACCTTCACAATTCTTTCTGAACTTTTTTTTAAGGATCAAGATGGAAAACACAGATGAACCTCAGAAAAAAGTCTTTAAAGCACGAAAAACAATGAGAGCAAGTGATCGACAACAACTTGAAGCCGTTTATAAGGTTAAAGATGACCTGTTGAAGACAACTGAAGTTAAACTGCTAAATGGAAAGCATGAAAATGGAGATTCTGATTTAAATTCTCCTTTAAGCAATACAGACTGTATGGAGGACAAGAAGGAAGTTAATGGCCTAGGTGACTTGTGTGTTAATTCAGAAGAAGGAAGAACAGCTTCTGATGAAATTAGTGAAGCCAAAAGCCCTGAAAGCAGGGCAGGGAACACAGTTAATGACGTAGAACCCAAACCTCTAACACTGTCTCTAGAGAGTGTTACTGCTGAGCAAGATAAAGATACTGATGCTGGTTCAGCTAGTGAGGCTGAAAATGGAGAACTTGGTAGCAATAAGGATAATTTCCATGAAGAAAATAATACAAAAGATCATTTGGACCAAAGAGAGAAAGACGTCCCATTAAAAGATGAAAGTAAACCAGTTTGTGATATTGGTGACTCTTCTGGAGAGACAGGAGAAACAAATGACTTAACTGTTAATTCTGGTTCATCTGGTAAGGAAAGGAGGACTGAAAAAATAACTGTTGAAGATGCTGTTGGAGAAGAGGCCATCTCTAGTAGTATGGAAGGTGACCAGGAATCAAAGGATAAACAAGATGGTACTGCAGGTCTTTCAGAAACCACTGGTCAGAAGATGATAGACGAGCCAAGTGAAAGTATTTTGGACCATGCTGACTCTATGGAAACAGATGAAATTATTCCAATTTTAGAAAAACTAGCCCCTGCTGAAGATGAGCTGAGCTGTTTTACTAAAAGTTCTCTGCTTCCAGTGGATGACACAGTGCCAGATTTAGAAGAGAAAATAGACAGCTGTTTAGGTTCACCATCCAAGCAGGAAAGCAATGAAAGTCTGCCAAAAGAGGCTTTCTTAGTACTGTCTGATGAAGAGGAACCCTGTGATGAGAAGGAGGAACATGCTGAAGTGATACTACCAAATCAGTCAAATCTTACAGGTAAGAATACTCTAAAATGGTAGTTTTGATTCAAATCTGTGATTTACACACCTTTCCCTCTTGTGACAAGGGTCTGATTGAATCACTGAAAGTTGAAGGTAGACTTTACTTCAGTGAGCCAAGTCAGCTTGGGCTTTAGGTTTTAGGGTCATATGTGGCAGTAAGAGAACCTCAGAGAGGACCGCAACCTTGGACTTTGGCAGGGCCGACTTTGACAGCAATTACTGGGGGAAATCCCATGGGACAGGGTACTTGAAGAAAAAGGGTCCCAAGATAGTTGGTTCATATTCAAAGACTGCTTCTTCCAAGCCCAAGATCAGAGCATCACAATGGGAAAAAAAACCAAGAAGGGGAGCCAGGAGACCAGCGTAGTTAAACAGGGGACTGCTGGGTAAACTGTAGGAAGAGAATCTACAGGTCACGGAAAGAGGGAATGGCTGTGTGGGGAAAAGATAAGAATGAGGTAGGTGCCCTGGTGGCTGAGGACAGTAAGAAGGCAGAGTTACTGAATGTCTTCTTTCCCTCTGTCTATACTGTTGGAGACTGTTTGCAGGAGCCCCAGATGGCTGAAGCCCCAGAGGAAGCCAGGAGAAATGAGGAGTCTGCAGTGGTTGATGAGGACTGGGTCAGGGACCAGTTCAGCCATCTGGACATCCATAAATCCATGGATCCTGACGGGATGCACCCAAGGGTGCTGAGGGAGCTGACAGGAGTCATTGCTAGGCCACTGTCCATTATCTTTCACAAATCCTGGGAAATGGGAGAGGTGCCTGAGGACTGGAGGAAAGCAAATGTCACTCCAGTCTTCAAAAGGGCAAGAAGCAGGACCTGGGTAACTACAGCCTCACTTCCATCCTGGGAAAGGTGATGGAATGACTTGTCCTTGGTGCTGTCTCCAGGCCCCTCAAGGATAAGAGGGCTGTTAGGAGCAGTCAGGATGGCTTTACCAAGGGGAAGTCATGTTTGACTGACCTAATAGCCTTTAGCAAAGATATAACCAGGTGGATGGATGATGGTAGGGCAGTGAGTGTGGTTTCTCTGGATATCAGTAAGGCATTTGACACTGTCTCCCACAGCATCCTGGTGGATAAACTGATGAAGTGTGGCCTGGAGGATAGAGTAGTGAAGGGGATTGAGAGCTGGTTGAAGGGAAGAAGTCAGAGAGTTGTCATTAATGGGACAGAGTCTGGCTGGAGGCCTGTAACTAGTGGAGTCCCCTCAAGGGTCAGTACTGGGACCAGTACTGTTCATTGTATTCACTGGTGACCTGGATGAGGGAATATAGTGCACAGTCAGCAAGTTTGCTGATGCCACAAAGCTGAGTGGGGTGGCTGACACACCAGAAGGTTGTGCTGCCACTTACAAGATGTAGACAGGCTGGAGAGCTGGGCAGGAAGAAACTGAATGAGATTTAATAAAGCCAAGTGTTGCATCTGGGGAGGAACAACCCCAGGGACCAGTATAAGATGGGGACTGGCCTGTTGTAGAGCAGTGCAGGTGAGAGGAACCTGGGGCTCCTCGTGGACAGCAGAATGACCATGAGCCAGCAATGTGCCCTTGTGACCAAGAGGGCAAATGCATCCTGGAGTGTATTAGAAGGGGTGTGGCTAGTAGGTCAAGAGAGGTCCTTCTTCCTCTCTACTCTGCCCTGGTGAGACCTCACCTGGAGTATTGTGTCCAGCTCTGGGCCCCTCAGTTCAAGAAGGACCTACAGCACCTTGAAAGAATCCAGCGCAGGGCTCGTAGTTAGTAAATATTTAGTAACTAGAGATTCTCAACTCTTGTTTCGGTAATGATGAAACTGTGTCTTTTGCTAATGTGTGATGGCATTCTGAGTCTTCAGTCTAAACAGCTGGAGAAAGGGAGATAGGGGTATGTCTCCAGCCATGTTTCAGACTCTTCTGATGTTTCCTTTAACCTGTATGCTAGTTAAAAAAAGAAAAGGTAGATTGTGTAGTTTCTTTTAATGATATTAATTAGGTGGAATTGTAGTCTAGAAAACTTCAAGTGAGGGGTGGCAGGGAGAAAGAGGTGTGTGTACTTGTGTTTAAGTTGTGGTGTGTTACAAATCCCTTTTATAAAATGTATGTTATAAATAAATGTAGAACTCTTAGAGTTACAACTGTTTATAGGGTCTTTCAATGGAGGTGAGTGAAATTAGCATATCGATGTGGGTTCCTTCCTCTTACACCATGTGAAGACACACTGTCATCACAGAGGAATTTCTGTGGAACAAAAAGACCTAATTCTAATATTGGACTGCAGTTCAATAAGTCTAAAATTCTTGTATCCATGATTTTTTTTTCAAATTTTCAGTTTTGGTGGCAGAACAAATTCTCTTGACTAGTTGTTTTATTTATTGGCTATAACAGTTTCCCTTTCACTGCTGCATGACTGTAACTGAGACTGTTTATTAAATGAAAACTGGCCACTGTGAAGTATGTTCTTTACTTATCAGCAGTCACCTGTTAATATCTGTGTTGTAAACTTCGTGGAGATTGTCCATCAAGGTGAAGGGAAGGGAATTTAATTGTCTTTCTGAACAGTACATTAAATATTTCAAGCAAATCTATTGGGCACCTATTTTGTGCTAAATAGAAGGTGGTATTAGCACAAAAATTCGGCAGTCCTTCCAACAAATTCAGTCTTTCAGTAGCAATAGAGATGATTCAGGAAACAATCATATGAGAAAACAGAGTTATCTTTAGAAGACAAAAACTAACTTTTGGGAAGAGTCTGTGAGGATTAAGTCCATGGAGACAGAATGGAGATAATTCAAAGATGCTATCTTGAAGGCACAGGTGTGAACTGCTCAGTCAAAAAGTGCAGGTTTTTAAAAAGCCCCGATGGAAACCAGTATGGCAAAACAATAATGTTAAGAATGGTACTACAATACTTTCTTCAAATTGGCAGATCAATGGAATCTTTTTCTCAAGTATAGTTAGCAAATAGAACACCTATGTTGGTGCTTAAGTTGGTTTTTTTTATGATGGAAGATCATACATTAGCAAACCTTGAATCTGGTAAGTAAACAAGCATGTGATGAGGAAGATCTGATGTATTTGAATTTGTCTGAATGCGAAACACAAATATTTCTTAAAAAAAAGTAAATTTGGAAACAGAACTGTCTCTGGGTAATCTGAAAGATCCTCATGTAAGAAAGAATCACTTGAGGAATGGAAGGTAAATCTGTAGCAATTTGTCCGGAGACTGCGCTATGCAACAGAGTTAAGAGTTTACCTGAAATGAGGGATAACTAGCAAGGTGACAGTTTATTGATGATGTTAGGAACAGCTGCAGAAGAATCATACCCCATTCATTCAGCATTGTAAAAAAATGGCAGATGAAGCTCATTGTGGTTAACTACAGAGTGGTATACACGAGTACAAAAACGTTTGTGACTTGTTAGGAAGAGAGAACTGACTCACCACTCAACAACAGTTTTCCAGGATTACAATAGGTAGTTTGTGAAAACATTGATGCAGTATCAGTTGAAGAAAGCAAAGAATGAATGTTGGGAATAAATGAAGAAACTGAGGAAAACTTCATTATGGAACACCAAGCTCTTAAATTTTTTGTATAATTCTGTTCCCTTTTCCCATCCCATACTGAAGAAGATGTTACAGAGCTGGAAAAGGTGAGTGAGAGAGCAGCAGGGAAGATGATGGAATTACAGAGTAATTTTATTTCAATACTCTGATGGTCCTTATTCCACCCCCCTGCTCAGAGCAGGTCCAGTTATATCAGGTGGCTCAGGAACTTTGGAGGTTTACTTCGGTGTATCTCTAAGGATGATATACCACAACTTCTTGGGTAGCCTAATATTTAACCAACCTCAGCAGTGAAAAACTTTGCTTTTCTGGAATATTCTGTGTTCAACTTCTGTCTGTTGCCTTCAGTCCTTAAACTAGTGTCTGCCTCTTATCTTTTCCTTCCCGTTATGTAATGGAATTCAATCTCTAGTTAGCCTTAGCTTGTTAAGGCTGAGCAAAGCCTGTTCATCACATAGCATGTACGTAATTCCATTGACCTTTCTGGTGACCCTCCACTGAGATTGCTGTGGCTTTGTCAGTGCCTTTCTAGTACTGAGGATTCAAAAAAAATGGACATAATCTCCAAATAGGAGTTTCTGAAGTGCTGAAAAAAATGAGAATCACTTCCTTCATCCTGCTGTACACATTTGTTAATATGGCCTGAAATACTGTTTAACTTATTTCACGCTGCTGACTGGTGTTCATACTGTTTTCTGCCAGGAATCTTAAGCCCTGTTCTACAAATGTACATTCCAGCCAGTCAAGCCCCAGCCTGTCCTATTGCATAGGATTGTTCTATCCCAGATGCAGGACTTCATATTTGAACTTGGAGCACTTTGTTTTAGCACATTTCTCCAGCCAGTCAGTGTGCCTCTGGACAGCAGTTATACCCTACAGAACATTATCACACCCATCAGTTTCTGTCTGCAGACTTGCCAAGTGTGGTCCCCTGCCTACAGGCTTAGGTCATTAGTGAACACAATAAATTGCATCAGCCCAGTTACGGATACCTGAAGATTGCCTTCAAGGGGCACCACCATTTAGACTGTATACTACTGATGTCAGTTATTTGAGGCCACCATAAAAAGCTGCCAGGTCTGTCAGGCACAATTTGCCCTTACTATATCCAGGTTGGCTACTTCTAGTCACTTTTCACTCCTTTTTGTGGCTGACAATGGCTTCCTATGCAGACCATTTTCTACAGCCTCCCTAAGATGTCAGATGAGGCCAAACAGCCTGCGGGTTTCTTGAATCATCTTCCCTGACTCTAAGATGGCTGTGATACTTTCTTTTTTCCAGTCATCAGAAGCTTCCCTTGGTTGCTTTGAAGATAGGAATGGGGCCTCACAGCACAAGCAGCCCGCTTCCCTCAGCGGTGTACACTTCATCTATTCTTGTGGACTTCTCGGTATCCACCTGGCTTAAGTGTGCTCTATCTCTGTCTGCTTGACACTGGATAGCACTTCACTTCTGCAGACTCTTCTACCAGGGTTTGTCCCTCTGCGCCCAGAAACTTAGAAGGGGAACTTGCAAGTGAAAAATAGAGACAGAAAAGTTGAGTAGCTCAACATTTTCCATGTCCTTAGTCATTAGGTTGCCCACCCTAATAAGCAGTGGCCACACAGTTTTCCTTAGCTTTCCTTTTGCTGCCATTGTAATTATAGAAGCCCTTTTTGTCCTTTGTGTTCATCAGTGGCTTCAATTCAGGTTGAGGTTTGGCTTTTCTTAGTCCATTCCTGCTCAACTGGACAATGTGCCTGTATTTCTCTCTCTCCTTTTTTTCTTCTTTCCACCTCCTATGTAATTCTTTCTTACACTGGAGCTCTGTCAGGAGGTTTCTGATTACCCATGCTGACATTCTTCCATGCTGGCTCTACATTCTGCACATTCAAATGAACTTTCCTTATGCTTTGAGGAAGATGTCCTTGAAAAACAACCATCTCTCCTAGGTACTTTTGATTTCCAGGGCAGCTCCCTTTGGGATACTACCAAGTAGGTCCTGAATAAGGTGATACCTGCTGTCCTGAGGGCAAGGACATGATATTCTTCCTGCTGACTTCTTGCAAGATTTTTAATTCCAGTCTCATCGATGCTGAAGGTGAACCTACTCTTGACCTTCATGTCCCAGACCAAGACCAATTCTTCTTATTTGTGAACAACAAACCCAACAGAGCACTTAGTCTGGCTCCATCTAGCAAGCAGAGGAGACCCCCAAATACAGTCTGTATGAAACACATAATGGAAGTTTATGGAACATACAATAGAAGTTAACCTGTGTGCATCTGGGGTATTATTTCAGATTTTTCTTCATTAAAAGAAATCCTAAACAGTGTGGTTTTTAACAACTAGTCTTAAATTCTGATACTTTGTATAAGGAAGAAACTTTAAATGAAAGTTCATATCTGTTAAGAGTCTAGGCGGTTTCTACCATGAAGATTATGGGTGAATTTATGAATTGTAAGTAAGTATTTTGGTTTAATATGTTAGTATTTTGTTACTGAATTTTTATACTACTTTCCTAGGTGAAAAAGAAACTAAAACAATTATTTCAGAGGTAACTTTGAGGCATTTTGTTGATTATAAACCTAAGCAAATTAAAAAGTGAATCTTACTGTGTTGTATGGTACTTCAGTTTTGTTTTTTTTCTCTGAAGGTATCCTCTGATTTTTTCATCTTCTGCATTCCTTCTGTGTCATACTTAATTTCTCTCACCTTCCTCGACATGTTTTTGTCATAAGTATTCTAGGTTCTCTAGCCAAATCTTAAGAGACTTTTGTAGGTCACTCTTAAGTAACTTGTGGGTTTTTTCTGTTTGTAGAAGATGTGGAAGAGGAGAGAAGAAAGGAGAATGAGGAGGATAAAGAGGAAGAGGCCCATAAGGAAGAGGAGAAACACGAAGAGAAAAGTACACATACATATGTTCTAGTATTTGACCACCCTGAAAGTGAAATAGTTTTGCTATGTTTGAGTGGAATTTGGACATTAAGCTCAGGCTCTGACTGTACCTCTTTACATACAGCTGGATGTGCAGTTCTTGAGGCTGCAGGATCTTGGAGTATATCCAGCCATAGCTCCTTTAACTTTGCAACACAGCTCTCCCACTAGTTTGTACCTTCTGTAGTCAACAACATCTTCCTCTGCCATAGCCTCAGTCAGAATAGGAGTCCTTGAGAATTCAGCCCAAGAGTTGCAAAGCCTTATTTTTCCCTCAAAATTGCTCAGTCTGGTAGCAGGCTCTGACATTACTAGGAGCGTTACTGCAGTGTCTGATGGAAATCACACCATGTGGCCCATCATTGCCATTACTGAGTTCAGGATCCATGACCCCCTTCCTTGCACCCCATTGTGCAGAGTCCTCTGTTAGCTGCTCTGTGGGAGCTGCACTCCAGACCCAGCAGCAATATCAGCCTCTTCGTGGTACCTGTTGAAAGGATGTTTGAGCCTCCATAGGAAATTATCTGGAACATAAGCTCAAAGCATCCTTTGACCTGTAACAGCTGACACAGCTCTTGAGAAGCTGTTAAGAGTTTTCTAGAAGTCACAGTCTACTTTATATATCCCTATCCCAAGTAGCAAGCACCCTGAAGCTCTTCAAAGAGAATCTAACAGCAATAAAATTAGGTACAGCATCTGCTTCAGAACAAATTATAGGAACATTAAATATTTTCTCTTAGATGTCGAAGTAGCTTTTGCATGTTACAAGCTACTTGTACTAGTCATTGTTTAGGCTACGTCTAATAAGGCTGTCTGGGAGTAGGAATGATTTGTATGGAAGATCCTAATAAACTTTTTTTCACTAGTCTGGGACTAGCCTTCTGAATATTCAGATTTATTCCTGAAAGTTTTTCTGATGGATGTCATAAGTAAAATTAATACCAGAGATATCTTTATTGCTAGCAAATACTCAGTATTTTGCAAATGTTCACAAAGAGGTCTTTGGCTTAACTAAAATTTGAGGAGCTGTGCTTTCACAAACCTTTTAAAATTACCTAGGTTGTCATGTAGATTAAAAAATATTCCTTATTAAAATTTTTTTTACATTAGTGCATTTTGAGTGCAACTGTCAGGAAGAAAATCAGATCAAAGTGAAACCATCAGAAATCTAGCTATCAAAAAAAGAGACTTTAATAAATTTGTCAGGTTAGAAATACGACTCACAGACCATGTGTAATAAAGAAATCAGTGGCCATCGAAGGTATTTTGTAGGCTGTCTCAGTCTCCAGTGAATCTTTATTGAGGCACTACTGCTAAGTATGTCTTGCTGGAGTGGAAGAGTTGGGTTCTGTGGTCTTTGGTGTTTTCTGGATGGTCAGCTACCCACAGTATGCTCTGTAGCTTCTCTTGCTGATAATTTACCTAGGCTTGTTTTATATATGGATCTCTAAAGGATATAAGTGCCAGGAGATGGAGGAGTGACTGAGGTGTCTCTAAGTTGGTTTTTTATCCTTCATCACTGATGAAAATTTCTTTTATAGTAGAGTTCGGTTTTGAGCTTATTCTTCCGTTAGACTTCTATATTCCTCCTTACTGAAGAAGTAAGGAAAGTTTTAACATTTTCTGGCCATGGGTTAGAGGTACAGGTTAAAATTTCATGGCAAGTAGAAAATAAGTTCATTGCTGACACAGGCAAAGTGAAATATAGTTTTATTTGGCTTTTCTTCGGAAGAAGATTTGGTTTTGTTTCTTGGAGGCCATGTTTCCTTATAGGATAGTGCTTATAGTAGCAAGACAAACTGGAGTTAATTTCTGGAGAAAGGGGCCATTTTGCATTTGGGGCGGTGGTTTGGACAGAGCTTGCTAGCAGGGCAGCAGTGTACAGGAACAAGGGAAACTGTTCTGCTTTGATGCCAAAATCTCATTTTGGTTTAGCATAAGAAAGCTGAAACTGGGGACAAATGAAACTTCTTAATAATCATGACATTTTGCAGATACTTGTGTTTGTTCCAAAGGTTTCTCACAAGCAGTTATATCTAATCATTCCAGGTGAAGCATCAAGGAGAAAGCGTTCCAAATCTGACGACACTGACAGTGTTAACTCTAAACGTTGTCGGTACATGGGAGAAGATTATGAAGCAGAACTCCAAGTAAAAATTACAGCCAGAAGGGATGTTGACCAAAAATTGCAAAAGGTAGAATGGAGGTGCAGAGCAAAGATAGCACACACAGATCTGTCACTTGTGTTACCATCTTTGAATTAGCTATTCTTTCCAACCTACTCCTTGCCTCCTTAAATACTTTCTCTTTTTTTGTGATTAAAAATTGGACATAATTCAAATAACATAGGTGGCTGAATTCATATCAAGTCCTATATAGCCCTACTTCTAAGGAGAGGCCAAATATAATTTGAAAACCATGCTTGCAAAGTTACATTTTAAATGTGTCAGATATTTAAATTCATAAGGCTCATGCAGCTATAGATGAAAAATCTTATCAAAGGAGATACTTCAGTGTGTTAAAGGTTTGTATGTGGTGAGCTTTGAGTGCCTAACTTTAAAGATAATCTGTCTCCAAACAGATACAATCAACATAGTGTTTTGCAGATGTTAATAGAGCTGTTGCTTGCCTGATTGCACCACTGGCATGTAAAGAAACCTGTGGTCTTGAGTTAGCTAGTGTGCGTTTTAAGTGTTAATGTAGGACACAGAAAAGTGGACTGTGTTGGTTGCTTGTTTCTTTTTGTTTCCTGAGGAAAGTTTTTGCACTGAAATGGGTGTAGCAGGGAGAAAAAAATAATGAGTGTAACAATTGAATCACAGAACTTGGTCTTTTTCTCTTTTTAGCTCTTGCAAGAAAAACTGCACATGGCGTTTCTGCTAGGGGAAATGCATGTCAGAAATAAAATTTTGTTGAGTGTCTTTAACTTCTGTTCTATTAATGTCCTTCTCAAGAACAGAAAAGAGGAAAAAATTGTCTGTGTAAACACAGTACATCCTGAAAATACCTTCTGTTGTTAGGTTATTTTCATGTAAGATTTTGAATGCACACTGCAATGAACTTAATTTGTTGAACTAATGGCAAAGAGGGACCATTTGGATATGCCAGAATAGATTTAGAAATGTAGCTGTGCACCACATGCTTATTGGTGACTGTGGATTTTTTGACTGACACACATCCATTGTCGTTGTTTGTAGCAGGATACCTGTTAAGAGTTGAGAATATTTTTATAGATGGTCTCACAGATTCTGGGATTATATTGTTACTTTTTAATAATAATTTTGCAGGTTATCCAGAGACTGTTAGAAGAAAAATTTGCTGCTTTACAGTGTGCTGTATTTGACAAGACTCTGGCAGACTTGAAAACCCGAATAGAGAAAGTAGAATGTAACAAGAGGCATAAAACTGTGCTTACTGAACTACAGGTGAGTGTTTGCATGTTGAACTGCATACTGGAATAAAATTAAAAAAGTAAGTTCCTCTGTATTTAGCACTAAGTTTCCTATAGTTGTTAGTAGGGAAGCCATTTTAACACCACAGTGAGAAGATGAGGGGAAAGCAGTGGATGCTAATGTTGCATGAATTGTAAAATTCTGGTTTCTTACTCAGAAAAGGAAGGCAAACAAATAATCATCACAAAACCCTAAAGCAAATCTTCAGTCTGGCAAATTGATTCATTAGCTGTTAGTAAACCACTCTTCCACTCTTCTGTTCCATTTAAATATTCTTCAAATAACTGTTAAGTATGAAAATATTTATGTCTGTATGAAGCCAGACATTATGTGGAAATGAAGAAGTGCAGAAAGGAGAGAGCAATAGCTCTGGACGTTGTAGGATGTTCAAAACCAAGAACTGTTCTGTGATACACTTAGCCGTGCTATATTTCCAGAAACAGAATAATGTTTATTATGCAAGATGCTCCAGAAGACCTCTACATTGTAAAACATAACAGAAGTAGAAATGTAAAGGTCACTAAATGCAGAATATAATTGTAACCTGTCATGTTGCTTTGTAAATATGTGAAAGAGGTGAGGTTTCTAAATGCACCGGCCCCTTTTAGGAAAGACGTTTTGAAATTGTGGTGTATGAAACTCAGTGATTTATTTTTATTGTTTTTAAAAAAGCTTCTTTTCTTCTAGTGCTAACCTGTTTTGTCAGAAGTTTGTAAAAAGTGTTTGTTTCTTACTTCTGTATACACATGCATGTAAAATGTACCTGCTTAGAAGAAGTGGCACTGCTACCATCTCCAGGATAAGTCAGCAATCAAAACTGCAACCTAGACAGGGTAAATTAGGATTTTGTAATGCTGAGGTAATTACAGAAGGAATATTCATCGGATAGTATATTGAGAGAAGCATAAGAAGTAAAAGATGAGATGCAAGAACGGTGCATAAGAAGATAACAAACCTGATGACTGAATATCAGAGTAGAACAAAACTGCTAGTAAGGTGTGCATGATATGTAGTGTATCAGTGAGGGGGAGAAATAGGATAAATGAGGGAAGAGTAGATAATATAGAAGGGAAAAAAAAGGGATTCAATGTTCCTGGTACATCAGGCATTAAAACAGTCATGTGTGAACCTCTGAGATGGATTCTGTTTCTGCAGCTGTGAACAAGGAGGAAAATAAATCAAGTTTATTATGATACACGTGTGTCTTTCTGCTGCTCTAAGATAATATGCATATTTAGTTCAAGGAAGAACACTTTTCCCTGATATGAAAATAGCCTTTGACTTGTTGTCTTAATTATATATCCTTTAGTTTGTATGATTTATTTGATGGCATTTGGGGAGGATATTTATGGTTTTGTTTGTTTTCATCTTCTTCCCATTTAGGCTAAAATTGCTAGATTGACAAAGAGGTTTGGAGCAGCCAGGGAGGACTTGAAGAAAAGACAAGAAGTAAGAACAAGATTTGTTCCCCTGAGTTAGACTAAACCTTATGTTGAAAAATAAAGACATTTCATATGCAGAAAGGTGTTCACAAAGTAGGTTTGTCTTTTTTGGTTAAGAGCTGCTGATATAAAAGAATAGCCTTTTAACATACATTATGTAATGCTGATTTGTACAGAACGTTCCTTAGGCTTTATTAGTGTGAAAGCACCTTAAACTGTATGTAAGTAAATCTAATTTGCTTTGATCTGAAGAGTACAGAGCATATAAGCATGAATCCCGGTACCTTGATTTTGGGAGTGGAGTGGGGTGAGGAATTTCTGTGTCTCTAGAATGATTATTTCAGATTATTATGAAGAATGGAAGGTTAAAGTCCATTAATTTTCAAGAAGAAAATTTGATTCTTCTAAAAACCTGAAGGCAAGATGCTTAATATAAATAACAGAGAATGTGGGAGAGGGAGACAGGTAGGACCAAGGAGTTTTTGAGGGATTGTAAAATGTCACTTTCTTCTGCAGTGTTGGCTTTAGTAAACTTATCTCACAAAGAAATGAATTAATATGAAATGCAATGAAAATATGTTTGTTTTTTACTTCTTCCTTCTTCCTCCCTTGCAGAATTCAGCAAATGCACCTCTGTCTCCAGGGAAAGCAGTGAGTGAAACTGCAAACACAAGCAATGTGACATATCGGTAGGCAAACCACATCACTGTGACCATGTTAAAATTTACACTAGGACACTTGAGAAACCTAATATAATGGATAATCCCTTTTTTTTTTTTTTCAAGTGCTCTTCTTTTTCCTTCATTGCTCTTCAGTTGTAAAACCCGATTTTCTTTCACAGAAGTCATAAATGGACAGTAGAGAATCTCTTCATAGCTAAACTGAGATGAATGCTTTTTCAGCAGTTAAAAATAATGAATTTAAATAGAAGTTTAATTTCAAGGAAGAAAAATTCTTATTGTGAAAGGCACACTTGGTGCAAGTACTTGAAAATTTACAAATAATTCTGCACGTATTTTTTTAAGCAGGTTAATCTGAAGTTAATTTGCATCAGGAGCAGAAAATAAAAAGTTTACAAAATCTCAGTGAAAAGAACAGCTGTAAAATATGGGTATTTTTCATCACTCTACTGTTCATAATTATACCTTGTGTGACTCATTTAGAAATGCTAACTGAAACTTCATTCCACAGAAGTACTGGCACAGTGAGACAGATGCTGGAGTCAAAGAGGAATGTAGGAGAGAGTACATCAGTGACTTTTCAAGCTCCTGTGAACGCAGGTGAGAAACTGCCTATAGACTACAAACACTACTTAAAGGTTTTATTGTTTTCAATTAAATAAGTCACTGAGGAGCAAAACTGGGTTTTACAACTTTTTTGTGTGTGACCACAAAAATCACTATTTTTAAGTCTCTACCACATTCCTGGTTTATATTTGTGTAGTGTGCTTACCAGCTAAGGGAAAAAAGTGTGTTGATTTGGCTAACCAAGAACATGTAGGTAAATTAGATGCTTCAGCACATTGCTTGCCTGACATGGTGGCAAAATTTGCAGTCTCTCAGCTGCCAAGAAGTGAAACACATAGCTCACAGGCCATATCATGCTGTTATCTTGCCCTCTAACTATTGGCTAGAGAATTTGAGCAGTGATCTAAAGGAAGTCATAAACCCAAATTTCTTAAGAGAATCAAGTTGAAAAATGAAAACCGTAGATTAGAATTTTATGGGGAATGCAGAATCAGAATCACCATTAATGGTATTCATTGTAGTAACACTATCCTTGGTCTTTAAAAGTTTAACTAATGATGCTGAATCTTTTCTAAAGAATCTTCTCATAGTGGGCATATATACTGCTTTCGTGTAGTTTATTATACTCCTAATACTTAGATTTAAACCTGAAATTTTGCTACTTAAAAGCAAGTATCTTACCTGACGCATTAATTGTTGGTTTCAGTAGAACCTTCTGGATGCAAGGTCCTACTTACACAAAGCAAGTTTGCCAAAACTCTCTCAGTTTTCCTGTTCTTCTGTTTTCTTTCTTTGTGTGTAGTGCCAGCTTCCAGTCTTGCTGCTCCTCCTGCAGTTGTCAGTGGACATCCTAAGCCTCAGACAGTGACCTCCACCAGCTCTTTGACAACAACAGTTATTCCCACTGCTAATGCAGCTGCAGTTGTAGGCACTAACCAAGTGCCCAGTGGCAACACTCAGTCAGTGTCTGTCTCATTGCAGTCTTTGCCTGTAATCTTGCATGTACCTCTTGCAGTGTCATCCCAGCCTCAACTCCTGCAAGGCCACACAGGGACTTTGGTTACAAACCAACAGTCCGGCAGTGTTGAATTTATATCTGTACAAAGCTCATCTACAGTTGGTAGCCTTACCAAAACGACAGTGTCTTTGACATCAACTAGCCAAACTAAACCAAATAACAGCCAATCTGTGCCCAGTTCTAGTATTCAAAGGACCTCCCCAGCCAGTGCTGGACCAATAGGCACAACATTGGCAGTACAGGCCGTTCCTAGTACACATCCTGTTGCCCAGGCCACAAGGACTTCTTTGCCCACAGTGGGTACTTCAGGACTTTATAATGCTACCAGCTGTCGACCCCCCATACAGATGAAGATTCCCATCTCTGCATTTAGTAGTACAGCTCCTGTTGAACAAACCACCGTTACAGCGCCCAGAGTTGGTAAGTTATGCTTGAATGTTGACACTGGGAAAGGAAAATAGTTGTTAAAGGGAAACGCAGAGCTCCACTTCTGTGGAAATTTGCTGATGTATTTTACTGAAATGTTTATTTTGGGTTACTTTTTTTTTTTGGTGGATTTTCAGTATCAGAATTGCTTATTTCATAGATGTTTCAGCCATTGTTTAAAACAATCTCCTTAGGAGGAGTCAGCAGTGTGACTCTGTAATCTTTGTTTTGCTTGATTTGTATTGTTCCTAGCATGAAATCAGAAACTACTATTCTGCCATTAACTGGCTATTTATTTATTTTATCACAGCCTCTCAAAATAGAACAGCCTTTCTAAGCAAAGACATACTGAAAGTATAATGATTAACTAAATTTTCACAACACTTAAATGCAACTGAATGCAATATAATTCCACAGAAGTATGTCTATTGTATTTAAAATAAAGTTTGAACACAATGAATGTTCAAATGTACACTGTCTAGATCAACTATTTTGGAATAAGTTCTTTCCATCTGTGGCCATGCCATGATGATTCTTTGCATTTGTGCATACTCTGATTTAGTTTTTTTCCTAAGAGGTCCTCAAGATTTCTGAGTTGAAGTTACAGCAAGTTTCACACTGACACAATATAATGTTAAAATGAACTCAAGAAAAACTTGATATCAGAACTAGTTTTATTTAATTTTCCCTCTGTAAGTTACCTATGTTAAAATTCATAATCTGTAGAGTAGGACAGTTAGAGCTTTGTATCTATTTTTAGCTCTAAAGCTAATACTATAATTTAATATAACACTACATGGATTGTGGCAAGTCAGGCACAGTGAACAAAGAGTGCACATATCCAAAAAAAATATGTTTCATTTTCTGTAATTTCGCATAGAGTTAATGTATACCCAAGTAGTTTTCTCACCAGAATTGAAACACTGCTTTGAACCTGCACTGTTGCTGGCAAGCTCTGGTTAAAATGAAAAAGAATTGAGAAGGGAAAATTTTGATTTAAATGTTTATATCAAATATTAAAGCAACTTCTGTTCAAGTTGCCAATGCAGAGGTATGTTTGACTGCCCAAATCATCTCAGTTACATACTTTGTAGTCCATTTAACCACTCATCATTCAGTCAATTCTTCAGTCGATTTTCAGTTTAAAATCTTGATGGTGTACATATAGAGAAAGTAGAGGTTGGAGTTGTGCTTTGCCCTCAGGTAGGTAATGGAATCATTCATAAAATATTTTGAATACCCAGACTTTCAAGAAACAAAGCACGAGCTGATTCTAGACTAGAAAGTGCATTTTGCTTTTATGTATCTTCTGTTTCTGGCAAAAGATGGTAATAATCAAGCTTGAATGCTTAAAATTGAAAATTAAGGCTGAAAAATGTTAAATGTGCCACATAATGATTAGCATCAAACAACTGAATATTGCCTCCAAATTTGTATAGTGGATAGCAGTATTTAGTACTGATTAGATACTGCAAATGAACAATTTCTTGACCCCTCAGAAAACCAGATAACCAGGATGCCAGCAGATACTTCGTCAAACAAGCGAACTGCTGAAGGAGCAATACAGGTAGGTTGTTGGTTATCTTTCTATATAAAATGCTAAAGTTACAATCCACAGGAGAAAAGTTCATTATTGCTCATAATGAAACAATTTTAGTTTTTTTTGTGTGCCATCCCTTCTAGTTTCTGTCCATTTGTATTCTTCTTCTTATCCAGAGTATTACTTGGAGCATGAGCTTCTGATAATCTATTCAGAAGTTTTCTGATGGGTATTTGTGTAAGCAGATGAGTTAGTAATTCAGGAGCCCACTAAAAATGTGTCTGATACAACAGGGCTAATACATGAAAGAAAACTCTGCCCAGTTTTCCTCTAAAAGGCTTGAACTTAAAACTACAAATATTTTTCTGAAGTTACTGCAGCACTCTTATTTACACGCTAATCCAGAAGCTGTTAAGAAGTGGTATCTCTATAATATTTCATTGTCATATGTCACAGAGGGAAAAAAAAACCCAACAAAACAAATGAACTTTCTTCAGGAAAAAAATACTTCATGATGAAGGAAAACTTGCACTACTTCTGGATTCCTCTTCTAAGATTTGTTGAACTTGCTTTGAAATATAAAGGTTGACATTAAGCTGTTAAAAATTATTCATAATAGATTTTATTTCTGCATCCAGATATTTCACAAAGCACCTTTTACAGTCCTGTTAACTAGAATAGAATTAATTTCTTCTAGCCAAAGTTTTCACATTTAATACTATTTCAAAGCACAGTTAAATCTGAATTGTATTTCAAAGCAAGAAGAAAATATACTGGATGAGATTCTGCTTTTCACCTGTCGCAGAAATAGTCTGGCAGAGATAACCAGTATTAATGATTATTAACTGTGCCTCTCTACCTTTTCATTAAGATATTTCATAAAGAACGGTTGTTTGGAACTTCATTTTTTAAATATACCTGTGGATTATAGCTATCAAAACATTTGTCGGTAGTTGATATATAGGAAATCCAGTTTCAGAATGGATGACAGTTTTAAGATATAATTTTCAATGTAAGATGCCTATTTTGGAATTTTTCTGCTGTAGAGCCTGAAACCCGGAAAAGATTTTGGAAAAACAGATTGTATGTGATAGTGGTATTTAGCAATGAAAGGTGAGCAAGGAGGGAAATAAGACACATGATGCTTTCCGGTTTTCAGTCTTCTGTTATAGTGTATGTTTCTAGGTTTGCTTTCAGTCAAATCAGTTAAAGCATGTGTAATGCCATGGTTAATAAAGAAGAACCTGATGTATTTTAATTGGCTAGTGAGGTATCAAATTGACATGCCATATCATTTGAAAAATCCAGTTAATGCCACCTGCTTTTTGTTGTGTAAAATCCAAAATATTATGTATTACTCCGCACTTCACAGCTCTCAGAACAAAAAGTAGTTCGCTGTGTGCCGTATACCTGTGGCATATTTGATGGTACAACTTTGATCAATTGTTTCGAAAAGCAGTTGAAACAGGAAGAGTCTTCATCAGAAAATAAAGAAGCGGTAGAAGCAGCACAGACGAATTTTAACTTCCCTGAGGATGTCCTCTTTGGCTTGGAGGAAGAGGAAGAGGATGCTAAGAGCATCAAAAACACCCACAAGCAGACTGGCTGGGCAGCTAATGTATTAAAGCAATGGCTGGCCAAAAATGGTAAGGATCCCAGCTTTGAATTGGTCCCAGTAAATGAACTCAATGATAACTTAAGAGAGTTTTATTACACAGTAAGGAATCACGATGGAAATACCTACAGCGTGGCAAGCTACAAGTCAATACGTGCTGGCTTAAATCGTCATCTCAGAATGCCACCTTATAATCGTCAGATTTGCTTAATGAAGGACAAAGAGTTTGCTAGTGCAAACATGGTATTTGTGAGTGTGCTGAAGATGCTGCGTATGCAGGGAAAGGATGAGACTCGCCACCATCCTCCTATAGCTGCTGAGGACTTGCGTAAGATTAAACAGTCTGGTGTGCTGGGATTGCACAGTCCACTGGCACTTGTCAACAAGGTGTGGTTTGATTTGCAGTTGCATTTTGCCAAACGAGGGAGAGAAATTTTAAGAGATTTGGCTCCAGATGCTTTTGTTGTTGAGAAGGACAAGAATGGGCGTCGATATGCTATGTTTAGGTATCCTGGAAAAGGAAAAAATGGAGAAGATCCTCATAAAATGGCTAAAATGTATGATATGCCGGGGGACCCAAACTGTCCTGTTTTTTCCTTGGAGCTTTATTTGTCTAAGCTGCCTCCGGAGCCCCCTGCATTTTACCTACATCCTTTAAAGTTAACGTCAGAGCAAATGCAAGAACAGCCTATTTGGTACAAACGAGAACCAATGGGTGTGAACTTCTTAAGTACCATGATGCCCAGGATAAGTGTGGCAGCCAGGCTCTCTCAACGCTATACCAATCACTCTCTCCGAACTACCACCATCCAGCTACTGTGTGAAGCAGGACTGGGGCCTAGAGAAATAATGGCTGTGACAGGCCATCACTCGGAGTCTGCTATTAGACACTACTGGGGAGCTGCAGAAGTTCGCTACAGGGCCTGGTCAGATATAATGGAGAATAACGCCCCAAATTACCTATATACCAAGATCCCAAATGAAGTGATAAAAGAATCAATATCTGGTGCCTCCACCTCTTCTGTAAACCATGTTGTTCTAGAACAAAGCAAAATTTTATTCCCTAAGAAACCTGTGGTGCCACCTGGCACTAATTCTGTGACTTTAGTCTCTGAGGGAAACTCAGCTCTAAATTCCAAAAGCTCTGTACTGTTGAACCACAGTTCTTCTAAGGTGTTTCTCCCAACGAATGTGGCCAGTGGGAACCTAACTGCCAGTCCCCTTCAAGGCTGTTGTAATGAACCTGTCTCTATAAAGTGTGTGATAAAACAAGAACCAATGACTTGATGCTTCTATAATGGAACTGATTTCAAATTAATTGCTAAAATGGAAAAATTACCAGTTTTGTTTTTTCACTTGGTCTACTAAAGAAATTTCTCACAGTGTAGTTCAGCAAGAAGTATCCTGTTCACACTCTTGAAGTGACCTATGGAATAGAAACTTAAACAGAGCAGGGCTTGGAATTAGTATGACTTTCTGTGGCAGCTGGGACTCTTAAGTGGCTGAGCAGAGCTATTTAAAAAAAATAAAATGAAAGGGAGATACTATTTTCCACTTAGCTGAAGAGCTGTGCTTTCTTCACTAAGTGCATGGCTTTTTATATTTTGTGAAGAGTGTATTTATTATACCATTTTGTGCCTGATGGCACTAATGTAGCATTCTACAAATCAAATACTTGATTACTGAAGAGCATGGAGAATGTAGAAACTGAATGAAGTAGACACACTACAAATATATACATACGCATGAAAACACCTGGAATTGCTTGACCACTGTCACTCTCTCTGTTCAAATTATCGGACCTACCAGAGGATTGTGCCTTTAAAAAACCAAACAAATTAATACTCTAAATTTATTTTCTCTGTGAGCTGCAGATTAATATTGCAGTGCTTTCCTTCTATTTAATATTTCTGGCTAAAATTTCACAGAATCACAGCATGTTAGGAGTTGGAAGGGACCTTGAAAGATCATCTAATCCAACTGCCCTGCCTGAGCAGGTTCACTTGGATTAGATCACACAGGAACATGTCCAGATTGGTCTTGGACTCCACAACCTCTCCGGGCAGCCTGTTCCAGGGCTCTGTCACCCTCACAGTGAAAAAGTTTTCCCTTACATTCACATGGAACCCAAGCTTGGACCCATTAGCCATTGTCCTATCACTGGCCTTCACTGAGAAGAGCCTGGCTCTGTCCTTCTGACGCTCACCCTTAACATATTTATAAGCATTAGTAAGATCACCCCTCAGTCTCCTCCAAGCTAAAGAGACCCAGGTCCCTCAGCCTGTCCTCATAAGGAGGAACACTTGGCCTTGTTAGATCTCATTTAGTTTCTCTTTAGACAGCTCTCAAGCGTGTCTAAATCTTGTTGAATGGCAGAACAACCTTCTGGTGTGTCAGCCACCCCTCCCAGCTTTGTGGCATCAGCTGACTGTGCACTATATTCCCTCATCCAGGTCACCAGTGAATACAATGAACAGTACTGGTCCCAGTACTGACCCTTGAGGGGACTCCACTAGTTACAGGCCTCCAGCCAGACTCTGTCCCATTAATGACAACTCTGACTTCTTCCCTTCACCAACTCTCAATCCCCCTCACTACTCTATCCTCCAGGCCACACTTCATCAGTTTATCCTCAAATGCCTTACTGAAATCAAAAAAAGCACACTCACTGTCCTACCATCATCCATCCACCTGGTTATATCTTTGCTAAAGGCTATTAGTTCAGTCAAACATGACTTCCCCTTGGTAAAGCCATCCTGACTGCTCCTAACAACCCTCTAATCCTTGATGGGCCTGGAGACAGCACCAAGGACGAGTTGTTCCATCACCTTTCCCAGGATGGAAGTGAGGCTGACCGGTCTGTAGTTACCCAGGTCCTTCTTCTTGCCCTTTTGAAGACTGGAGTGACATTTGCTTTCCTCCAGTCCTCAGGCACCTCTCCCATTTCCCAGGATTTGTGAAAGATAATGGACAGTGGCCTAGCAATGACTCCTGTCAGCTCCCTCAGCACCCTTGGGTGCATCCCGTCAGGATCCATGGATTTATGGATGTCCAGATGGCTGAACTGGTCCCTGACCCAGTCCTCATCAACCACTGCAGACTCCTCATTTCTCCTGGCTTCCTCTGGGGCTTCAGCCATCTGGGGCTCCTGCAAACAGTCTCCAACAGTATAGACAGAGGGAAAGAAGACATTCAGTAACTCTGCCTTCTTACTGTCCTCAGCCACCAGGGCACCTACCTCATTCATCAGTGGGTCTGCATTGCCTCTAACGTTAGTTTTATCTGCAGTGTATTTGAAGAAGCCCTTTCTGTTATCCTTAATCTCCCTCGCAAAGTTTAACTCCAAGGAGGCCTGAGCTTTCCTAGCTGCTACCCTACATTGTATTCTTATCTTCCTCCTATGTAGCCATCCCCTCTTTCCGTGGCCTGTAGACTCTCTTCTTACACTTCAGTTTACCCAGCAGTCCCCTGTTTAATCACACAGGGCTCCTGGCTCCCCTTCTTGATGTTTCTTTCCTGTTGTGATGCTCTGATCTTGGGCTTGGAAGAAGCAGTCCTTGAATATGAACCGACTCTCTTGGGACCCTTTTCCTTCCAGTACCCTGTCCCATGGGATTTCCCCCAGTAATTGCTTGAAGAGGCCAAAGTCAGCCCTGCCAAAGTCCGAGGTTGCAGTCCTTGAAGTTCTCTTCGTGCCACATAAGATCCTGAACTCCACCATCTCATTGTCGAGAACCAGGGTCTGTGATTGCAAGGCTACTCTCAGCTGCCTGTACGAAGCATCAACTTCCTCCTCTTGATCAGGAGGCCTGTAATAGACACCCACAACAGTATCCCCCGTGCCAGCCTGTCCTTTAATTCTCACCCACGAACTTTCAGTTCATTCCTCGTCTGCTCCTGACCACAACTCAATACATTCAAGCTTCTCATTCACATAAAGAGCCACTCCACCTCCTCTCCTTGTTGGCCTGTCTTTCCTAAAAAGCACATAGCCATCCATGACAGCATTCCAGTTATCCAAGCTGTCCCACTGTGTCTCCATGTGATCACAGTGAGATTGTGACCTTGCAACCCCACAAAGTTCTCTAGCTCTTCCTGCTTATTCCCCATGCTGCGCACATCACCATGCAGACACTTTAATGAAGCAGCAGGTGCATCTATCCCTAAAGGGATGCAAGAAGATTTTGGGCAGGAAATAGGCCACAGTACCTTCTCCAAGGAGTCCTTACAAGATTGTACAGGACAATCCAGAGATTTTTCCCTGCATTCTCCTGGAACAGCATCATCCCCAATCCATTTGCTGTCCCATTGACCACAACCCTCTTCCCCCATCAGCTGTAGTTGAAATCTCTGAACTACTTGCTCAACCTCAGCAAGCATCATTTCATCCCCTTTCTGCTTTCAGTCATTCTGTTCTACAAAGGCACTGTTTGATACAAATTATGTTAAAATTAGGATCTCTTCAGTTGTGCATGAAATGGGGAGAACATTCTCAAAACAGTTGAGAGCAGGTTTGTGGCTTAAACGGCATGTATTTAGAGTTGAAGTGTTGTCTCTGTACATGTTTATCTTGTGAGAGGTGTTTTTGTATTTCCTCTCGGCTACCCCTTCCATTTCACATTGTCTTTGCAGTATAGTCACTATACTCTTTGTCAGTATAGTATAATTCACCAGAAATGTATCCTGTTCTTCCTCACCAAACCCTATTGAAAAATTATTTTTCATTTTAACTTTTGTAGACTAGTTCATTGTAGTAAACTGATCCTATCATTAACTTTTTCCCTAGGAAGTTCTTACAGGTTAAAAATTCTAATTGGTCAGAGAAATGAAATTGTCTTTTAAAAGGGTCTTTAATTAAAAAAAAATATTACAAATTAGTCATAGTTCATTTTTAATGACTTACACTAAGAACTCATGGTTTGTCTCTGCTATTCTATGTCATGATTTCTACGAGACATTCTGACAAATTGAGAGATCTTCCTGTAAATAAACATGGAAGAAACAGGTAGCATTTAAAATTGTTTTCCATATATTAACTAAATTAAATAAGAATGATTTTTTAAATGCATGTGTGTAATGCACATGTGTCATCCCACTAAGGACTTTGCTGGAAGTGTTTGTGTTACTCAGCAGTGGACAAAATAGAGAAAAATCCCAAATGAAATAACAAATTGACCATGGTAGCTTCTTAAGTCTGTGGAGAAATTCCTTGATGGAAAAGGCTTTCAGGTATTGAAGAACACGTATAACCTTGTAATAGTCTGCACAGAGGACTTGATGCTTGAACTTTGTAGTTTTTATCTTGGCTGATAATGTTTACCTCTGTGGCCTTGGGTAGGTTATTCATACCTACTGCATTAATTTTTCAAAGTGTAACACCAGCACAGTGTGTTCCATTTTCTGATGGTCAATGTTAAAAATTTTACAAGTTTTCAAAGTGCTATATTCATCTTACTTATTGTGTTTACAGACAGTTTTATTTGCTGCTGTTAGAATGTTTGAGCTAGATGATCAGATATGTATGTTAATATAAAAATTACTGCCTCACAATCATATACTTCCCTTAGTTGCAGCATTAACTTATGGCATCAATGACTAAAGGAAGGAAATCACAGATCAGAACAATTTTGTCAAGCCTAGAGGAAATCTAAAGGAAATTGTAAAGAAAGTAATCCTTTCTAATAGCTGAAGAGGAAAAAAAGTGAAAAAAAATGAAAAAAATATGAAAAAATAAAGGGCTGTTGTCAAGATATAGGAAAACTGTAAGGTAACTTATTCTAGGGCATTTTACAGTAACATAAATTTCCAATTTGTAGGAGTTTATAGAATTTGTAATTAAGATCAACTTGTAAATTTAATTTGTTTGAAAATATTTATTCTAAACTTTAACCAAGATGGTTATGAGTGTTGTTTGGGGTTTTGTTTTTTTGTTTTGTTTTAATATTTCTGTAATTGTCTCAGGTAGCTGTTCTAGCATAGTGGTATTGAGCATTTGTCATTCAGAAACATGAGATATTGCCAGGAGATGATTCTTTTTTGCTGCATACTGTGTGGTCATACTGACCACATGCCCTGCTCTGAGCCAAGCTGCATCTAGGTAACTTACAGTAACAGTGTATTGCTGATTGTTTCATTCCTTAACACAAGTCTAGTTGGTGATTTAAATTGAATAAGGGACTCTTTGCAGATCTGGGCAAGTTTGTGATTCTTTTTATTTATCATTTGGCTTCTCACTTGATTTCCATTCTGTTGGCTCATAATTGGACATTTTTGGCTTTTCAGTTGTTAAATTCTAATTCTATTGACACTAACTATACAGTGTCCTCTTATTGTCCTTTTATTACCTTCAGTTTGAACCTGATACTTCAAAGCTACTGGCTGCAGTAATAGTAGCTTTTGGTTTGATATGGGAAATTTTTGTTTCTTTGTTTTTTAAATGAGAAATAGTATTCCTGGTTGGACTGGAACTATTATTGCTTCACAAGAGCAGGAGTCAGTGTTAAGCTTTCTGCTAATATTTGAATTAATTCTAATTCATAGAACATATTTCTAACCTTCCAGAACTGAAAAAGCTTTCTCCCATTCTCCTGTTCCCCCACCCACTCAAAGTGTTAAATGAACCTTTCCTTTTCAGAAGAGCTGAAGTGGCAAACCGAACGGGTGTTTTGCTGCTTTTGAAAAGTCAACTTAGTTATGTATACAGCAATATGGGGAGCAGGGTGTCCTTCTTTTTTAAACTGGGAGATAGTTTCAAGTGTTCATTGCAGTACAGGCTATTCTGTGTGAATGTCATGAATTCTGTCAAAGGGAACATGAGTCAGACTCCTCAGTGGCAGTATCAGCAGAGAACCCCAAACAGCAGGAAAATTGGAGGAGGAGGGTGGGGATGGTGTGTTTGTTATATTCCCATTACAGGTGAAGTATGACCCAGCAGGTTAAATTGGTCTACACAAATTTAGACTTTGGCTGTAAACTTGAAACAAAATTGTTAAACATTCTTTAAAATTAATTTTTAGAATCTGAATATAAAAAATATAACAAATTATCTATCATTCTTGAATTTTCTAATTAGATCTTCTAAAATAAGAATATTAAATTTCAGGTGCAAAAAATCAGCACTTAGCATTAACACATCAACTAATTTTTTTTTAATAAACGCTGCCATGTCATATATTAAATTTCATGACTCTGAAAACAGTGATGAAATATTGGAATTTTATATAATACATTCATATATTTAGTTTTCCATCTAATTTTCATAATGAAGCTTTAGTACTGGTGCTGTGAATTCTGAACTTCTCTCTTCTTGTTTTTTCCTGTTAAGTTTGGAAATCTCTGCTGTTACTTCAAGAAGTACCCTCATTATCTTTTTTTAATGAAGTTGGCACAGTATCTTACAGTATATTAAATATTTTTATTCTTTATTTCTATCTAATTGATCCTCACTGTAAGGTACTGTGATGGGCAGTGTGGGAAGTCTAGAAGGTAAATGTTCCTCACTGTATGCACCTTCTCTGTGCCCCTGAAGAGCTCCATTGTGCACAGTGTCAAAATACTTGAAGGCATTGGAAGGATGCTTTGAAATTTAACGTATTCTTGTCTTTGTTATGGTTAGTTTGATACATTTCTTTTCTGTTATCCTGTACTATACAGCTACTCAATAGTTGCATACTGTTTAGGTCAGTAAAGTTTCCAGTAAGCATCTTAGACATATGATTTTGCTGTATGCCTGCTTCTCCTTTTTCAGCCTTCCTGTTGCCTGTTGCTCCAAAAGAAATGGCCACAGGGGTGTAGGAAGCAGTATCTTACTTGTGTTAGTCTCTCAACTTCAGCTTTTTCCTGCATACACAGAAATGTAAGAGTTGTTTTTCAGTCCCAGTCGTTTTACCAATGGCCATTCCAGTGCCTCAGGTCCTAGAACTGCATTTCCGAGGACAAGAAAAGCACTTTTCATGTATTGGGGTTGTTACTGTTGCAGAGGTAAAGGCATTTTAAATTATATAAGAATGGTTTTGAAGTATTTTATTATGAATCCCAGTTATAGATACGAGATTTATATATATTATATATAAATATAGCTATGGTACACTGAGGGAATATATGAAAGTGTTTTTTATTATACGGTGACATAAAATAACAGTAAAAAAATTTGAATGAGGTTGGAGGTGTTAAAAGTAGCTTGCATAAAGTTCAAGAGTGGTTATGTTGTATTTATTAAAACACCAGGTCAGTTGAATATTCTTTTCTTCCCTGTTCCCCACTCCAGTTGCACCTTATCCTCTTATGGAGTAAATATTTTTTCAGTCTAAATTTCATCTGTCCACTTAACCTGTCCAACTACTATTGGGGTTTGTTTTTTTAAAAACAAAAAAATCCAACAGTGTCCTTATCCTTTTCCCATTGCTTCTAACATGCCTTGATTTGTTTGGTTGAACTATAGTTTAATTTTAGCTCTTTTGCTGAGTATTGGAAATTCATCTGGTAAAGTGTTAATAAAGTATATTTATGACTCCTATCCCTTTACTTTGCAGTGTGTAACAAACTTTGTGAATGTCTGTTGGGAAACAATGTGAACAAAGTGGATATGTCAGCTTACAGTTTATATGCAGCTATTAATTCTATATTGTTGAAGCATTATTGATGAATATGTTTCCTTGCATTTCATGGTTTTGTCACTGAAAATAAACATGCATAATTATATATGTAAAATGGGATACTTGATTTTTGTCTCCGGCCCTGGGATTATGTTTGTGCTGTTTAAAATGTGATTAGTTCTCAACTGTAAGGTGGAACCTTTTACCTTAGACTAATTAGAAATCTAAATTATAAAGATGTTAACAGGAGGACAGTTTAAAAATCATACAAGAATGGATCAATTTTAATTCTGTTCATTACAACCGCAACCCAATTCAGCAACATAAATGTCCCGTTGTGAATTTTTCTGCTTTTTTTTTAATTCTTTTTTTTAAGTGATTTGTCTTTCCCTGAGACCACATCCATGTTCCTTAAATCACCCCCCAGTTACTGAGAGCAGATTTGAATAAGTAAATATATTGTATTTTATATGCTCTAATTTGTCATTTTGGACAAAAAATTGAGAGGAATATTAAAGCAGTCTAACTGATGGTGTCATTACACAAGACAGGGATAATAGCTTTTAAAAGCTGCATTAAACTAATCTGAAGTGTACAGTAAATAAAATATATTTGCTGATTAGCAAGATGATCTGTTATCATCCAAGGTGGTCATCCCACATAATATTGTTGGGACACTGTCACTGCGCTTTTGGGAAACCAGATGTTTTACCTTAAAAGGAGTAAGCACCAGTAGAGATGTGTGTGGGGGTGCATGTATGTGTTTTGTACCCTGTTAAATGTTTGGTTACAGGGAAAAAAATCAAAGCAGTAGAAGAATACTTTTAAACATTGTGTCAAGTGTTCCTTTATGGCTTTTAGTTGGAATTACGACTCCTAGTGCCCAAAACCAGCATTTTTGGCCACAGTCTCTTAGCTGCCTTGATTTCTGTTTCTTGTTAATAGGAGTAGCAGAACCAACATCTATTCTTTGCACCAAAAAAATGAGAGGGTATATCATTTCAGAGGGGTTATTTTTTCCAAGTTTGCATTGTTCTATAGGAAGTTTGCACAGTACCAGTTAAGGGTAAGGGGAACACAGCAATCTTGTAAATGCAATATGTAAAATGTGTGTGGATGGTATTTGAGTATTGTACAAAAGTATGCAACCACACACTATCCAAGCATGTATTACAGCCCTGTGAAATTTTGTTTGTGCAAACTGTGATCTTGGTAAACCGCTAACTTCATTCCATTAATATTTTCACGTTTATCTTGGTAAGAGATGAGAAATAAAATTGGTGCCTGGTCAAATAGATTTTCACGAGAGTTTGCAAGGCTGGAATAATTACTTCAGTATTGTGGGAGTTATTGCATTGGAAAAAATAACTGTTAGGTCATAAGTCTTAAATTGAAGCAGTTAGTGACTGAAATATGCTCCAAACTGTATTAAAATAGTTTCCAGGGCTGTTTAGACTGTGCTTGAAAGCTGCAGGTTTGTATATGAATGACTAAAAAGGTAATAGGGACCTTAGTTATGCATTGTTGTGGTTTAACCCCAATTGGTAACTAAGCACCATGCAGCTGCCTGTTCACCTTGCACTCCCCCATCACTCCCCCAACCAGTGGGTTGGGGAGAATATGGGGAAAAAATCCACTAAGTGGGTTGAGATAAAGACATTTAATTAGGGTAACAAAGAAAGAGAATAATAGTATATAAAACAAGTGATGCATAAATGCAGTTGTTCAATACCCACAAAAAATCAACCTGGTGTTGATACAAGTCTGTTTCCGAGCAGCGATCACTCTTCCCCAGCAGTGGGCAGAGCATGACATTAGGTGGTGTGGAACATCCCTCTGGCCAGCCTGGGTCAGCTGTCCTGGCTGTGCTCTCACAGCCCCTTGTGACCTGGCAGGGCCTGAGAAGCAGAGAAGTCCCTGACCTAGTGTAAACACTACAACTACCTAGCAACAACTGAAAACAAACAAACAAACAAAAAAATCAGTGTTACCAACATTATTCTGGGCCTAAATCCAAAACACAGCACTACAGCAGAAAGAAAACTGCCGCTATGCCAGCTGAAACCAGGGCATGCATACAGTGTAATCACACACCCCAATCCCACAACATGTTTTACCACTGCTTCTTATAAGTTAAGGGTGATTTTGCTATTATATAACGCCTTGGCGCGTCATGTATGACTGTGATGGTGTGATGCTTCATGGATTGTTTGTTTTACAGCCCACAGAATTTTTCTGCATGTGGCTTTTAGTTTGCTTTTTTCTTTTTTTACTGTAGAAATTGCTAATAAAATTGTCTGCACTGTGGCAGTGTGCCACATGTAACACTGTTCTTTACTACCCTGGGATTGATTTTATTTCACACTTTTTTTTGTTGTTGCATTTTTTCCTTTAGTTTTTCACTTTTACGTACTGAAATGTTTCTTAACGAAAAGCAGGTGGCATTACAGTGACTAGGTCTGTTATGGCTATGTGTGTATGAACTGAACTGTGGCGTTATATAATACCAAAACTTTTAAAAATTGTATACCATATATGAAGAGAAGTACATATTCAGAACTTTCTTCCAAATATCAACCTTTATCTTTGGTTTTTCATGTGGTACAGTACATATGCATGTTGGCAGGCCTGTATGTGTTGTTACATAAAATGATGCAACAGGTAACATTTTCCAATTTGAGTTTCATATATTTCTTGCCCAATTTTCTTCAGTAGTTTGCCATCGGCATGTATGTGCTGTGACATTCTAACTACTACTTCGTGTTAAATTTCACAGTGTATTTATGGTGGAAGATTATACTTTTTTTCATCATTGTGTCTACCTTAGATGCTGTGGCCTTAATTCAGTCTCCTTTCTAGTATTTGTTTTCCTTGTGGCATTTGAATAGCTTTTTACTTCCCTCTGCCCCGCTACTTTTTTCTTTCTCTTTTCAAAATTATAAATGGTGAATCGACCTAATTTGCAGCAGTGCAAATCTGAAAGAGTAAAGCTACAGTGATACGATTTCTCCCACTATGGTGTATTTTATAGCCGTGTAAAATGCTGTCAGTGTGTGGAAAAACAGTAGCACATAAGACAGTAGCCTATCTCAATGTCCCTGCTTTTCCAGAGGCAGATGACAAAAGTGCTTCAGAATCACTTCAACACCAGAGCATCCTTAATTTTATTGCAAGGCTGATTCCTTTCTGATTTCCATATACTCATTTACTGTTGACTAGTGAGAGGTTAATTATTTGATATAGCTGTCAGCGACCTATAGAATATAATGACAGTTTTCCAAAAGAAGGAAATTGGTTCCTAATTATAAATCATTTATATTGGTTTAATTTACATTGTCTTAATTAATCACCAGATTCAGGTGACCCTATTGACGGTATTATGCTTTTTTGTTGTGGTTTAACCCAGTAGGCAGCTAAAATTTACCAGCCACTTATTTCCCTCCCTCCTCCAGTGGGATGGGGGAGAGAATAGGGGAAAAAAGCAATAACTATGGTTTGAGATAAAGATGGTTTAATAGGACAGAAAACAAACACAATAATGATTATAATAATAGCAATAATAGTAATAGAATATGCAGAACAAGCACAATTTCTCACCGATCAAAGCCGATACTCAGCTAGTTCTTGAGCTCAACTACTTCCCAGCCCACCCCAGTTATATAAGGAATTTTACATCATATGGTATGGAATATCCCTTTGGCCAGTGTGGGTCAGCTGTCCTAGCTGTGTCCCCTCCCAGCTTCTTGGGCACCTCTCTCCTTCTGGTTAGCAGGGCTGTAAGAGAAGCTGAAAAGTACTTGATGCTTGGCAACAACTGAAAACACATCAGCTTGTTATCAGCATTCTTCTCAACCTGAATCCCAAACCCAGCATTGCACCAGCTGTTAGGAAGAAAATTAACCCTATTCGTGCCAAAACCAGGATAATTTTTTAAAACTTCTGGGATTTTCATTACCTCTAATTACCTGGTTGTAACATATGTATGGCATTCTAAATGGATTCTAAAGAGCTGCTGTGTAGTTCTTTCCTTCCTCAAGGAAAACAGTATTATTGCTACATTTTGTAGCGCTTCTGACCATAAGTATACTCTTTTTTTGTTGTTAGTATATCTGTATCTCAGTACTTTGTTTAATTGTTAAAAAGACTGTTGTGGTTGGGATTGGAAGAAAGGGGATGTCACATTGTCATAGTGTATGCAATGGAAAATACATGAAATTCTGAGTATAGGTTACTTTTACCAATCCTTTGTAGGAAACCCTAGTTTGGAGTGTAGTTACTGAAATATGAATAGGCATTCGTGAGAATAAGCATGTGTAAGAAATTAAATTCTCCTTCTAGTAGTTTCTATGGTTAAAAAAATTCAAATGTTATTCAGAAAAATCAGCACTGAAGGTTTTGCAGCTTGAAAATACAGTTTACACTTAAAAATACCAGTTTATAATAATATATGTCAGAAAAAGGCACAAATCAGGTTGCATTAATTTCTACATACTTTTCATTAATTTGTCTTCGATAGACACTATAAGGTATTTATACTTAACTGATTGTGAAGCTTAGATAAAGTTAAGACTAAGCTTCTGTTTTAGCACTTATCCAGCTTTCATTCAGATCTTTAAAAGGGATGAGTATTTGCTCTTTTGGTTTTGCTCCTCTTCTAAGGTCTTTCAGTTGCCACTTTCACAAGTTTTGTGCTTGATAGTAAAATACTTTTCCTTCACACTTGCCAAGTTCAATGCTTGCCTGGGGCGTTTGGCATGCAGGCAGAGCCCAGGAATAGTTACCTATTGGTAAATACAGTAGGTGTGAATATGACTTTGCAAACTGAAGAAGCATATTTACAAATATGCTTTTCCAAACAGATTACAATTGTAAATGTGAAGTGCTTTCCCCTTGGCTGGGTATTTCAGGAACACGCAGGGCACTGTATCAGAATAGCACAGTAGCTTCACAGTACACTCGCATCATTCTTCTGTATTAGGGGTGGTGCATGCTTGGCTGATGCTTGGCTTGTAAGTCTCTTTTTCCCAGCTGCCCTTTTTTAGCTCCTCCCTCCTTTTTTCACCTTTATTTCTGCTTGTAATCATACCTTGCAGTCCTCTTCCCATTTCACCTAGTGTTTTGCCTTTCTACTTGAAGTTGCATGCATCTTCTTGAACTGGATCTACATTAGACTTATGTATGAAATATTCTGTTACGGGACACATCGTTTTTATACAGAACACTTTAATTGCAAATTGGATTGTGGAAGTTCCACAATCAGATGAGGAATAAAGGTGTGATTGTATTAAAATTAGGAAGTCAGGAGAAGATGCGGGCTTGTACTTTTTTTGCTTTCCTAGCAATTTTTTCATGTTAATCTTCAGAAGTGTGACACTTCAGAGAATGATTTCTTTGGCTTAATTTATAAAATTTTCCCCCCATTGTTTTAAGTTAAAATGGCTTCACTACTGGCTGCTATGTGAAAGCAGAGGAAGATTTAAACTATGACAGTGTAATGTATCATAGCATGGGAAATAAACAAGAGGTGTTAGAGACCTGTGCAAGCCTGCAGGGCTGTGACTTTATTGGCATCATCAGAGCATAGTGGGATGGATCCTATGCTTTGATCATTAGAATTGAAGGATATGGCCACTTTAGGAAGGAGAAGCAGGGAAGATGAGGCTGGGACATTGCTCTCTCGTGTGAGTGACCATCTGGAGTGCATGGAGCTTCACCTGGGAATGGATAGGAAATGGATAGGAAATGGATAGGAAACCAACCAAGAGCTTTATGGGTCAGAGTTAAAAGGAGGCAGGGACATGTGACACTATAGTAGGAGTCTACTACAGGCCACCAGACCAGGAAGACTATGTGGTTGAGGCCCTCTGTAGATGTATAGGAGCAGCCTCAGTTCACAAGCCCTAGTCCTCATGAGGGACTTCAGAGACACTGATATCTGCTGGAGGGATAACACAGCAGGGCATAAGTGATCCAGGAGGTTCCTGAAATGCATTGATGATAACTTTCTTCTCCAAGTTGTAGAAGAGCCATCAATGAGAGGTGTCATGCTGGACCTTGATCTCACCAACAAGGAGGGGCTGATGGGGAATGTGAAGCTCAAGAGCAACCTTGGCCGCAGTGACCATGAAATGGTGGATTTCAGGAATCTCAGGATAGAGAGGAGGTTGCACAGCAAGTTAACTACACTGGACTTTGGGACAGCAGACTTTGGACTCTTCAGGGACCTGCTTGGTAGAGTACCATGAGATAAAGCCCTGGAGGGAAGAGAATCCCAAGACAGCTGGTTAGTATTCAAGAATCACTTCCTCCAGGCTCAGTTGGGCTTCTTCAGACTGGAGAAGAAAAGGCTCAGGGAAGACTATAGAGCAGCTTTCCAGTACTAGAAAGGGGCCTATAAGGAGGATGGAGAGGGATTGTTTACAAAGGCATGGAATTGATAGGACAAAGGATAATGGCCTTAAACTGAAAGAAGGTAGATTTAGATTAGATATTAGGGAGAAATACTTTACTCTGTGTGTGGTGAGACCCTGGAACAGGTTGCCCAGAGAAGGTGTGAATGCCTCCTCCCTGGGATTGTTGAAGGTCAGATTGCATGGCCTTCAGGCAGTCTGTCTAGTGGAGGGTGTCCCTGCCCATGGCAGCAGGATTGGAACTAGATGGTGTTTAAGGTCCCCTCCAACCCCAGAAATTCTGTTCTCATCTAGATACAGTTGTGGTTATTTGTATGGTTCAGTTTGTGATGTTACTACTTTGAGGTTGCACAAAGTTACCTCAAACTATGGAAAAACAGGTCCAAAATGGCAGTGTGAATGACAGTATTTTGGAGCATTTCCATTACTTGGATTTTAAAGGCATATGTATTATGATGCTGTTAAGAACAGCTGAAAAGGGAGTTTGGCAGTGTACATTTATATTTCAATGTAAACTTTGTTTGAACTAAAAACTATTGAGATGCTGTTGTAAACAATCAGATTTAAGTACCACTCTGGTCTCTTTGCAGTCTGGTGCTCTGGTTCGGACAAATGATAAAATGGTGGTTTGGGGATTTCTTTGGGCATTTTTGTAACCTTGACCTTTAGATCATTAGATAGTGTTTCATATTACTTTGGTTATTTTGTTTCTGTTCCAGCTATCCACTATTCTAAAGTGACTGAATCTTGCATTAATCCAACTTGCAGGCAATATGTGAGCTAAGCATCAGACATATGTTTTGGGTTCTCATTTAATAGTTTTAATAATTTTGCTACCATGACTGTATTGATGAAAAGGTGTTACGATTGCACCATCGTACTCTTCTGCAGAAATCAGCTGGAGCAGGTTCAGGTTCTTGGTTTCCTGTGCTTAGAGAAAGCTGAGAACAGACCAGAATGCATTGACTTCGCTTTTCTGTGTCAGTAGCTTCTGCCCAAACACTTGCTGAAATCTAATATTAGCTACAGAAAGACCTGCTCTCTTATTTCATTTTTTGACATAAATGTGAAAGTAACTCATACACCACTGAAAGTCCAATGTCAGGCTTCCATTTACCTTCATCAGGGCTGCATGACTTCTTAAGCTGGTTTCTGATTTCGCTTAGAGCAGCTTGTGTGAGTGTCCTCCTCTGATGCGTGTGACATGGCAGTCCCCTGCTCAGAAATCCCTTCCCTTGTGTTTATAGAAGCTGTAGCAGTTGTTTCTTTCTAGCCTTTTGTCACACGTAGCTCTGTTGTGAACTGTAGTGTTCAAGTCCTTGTAGCAACAGAAAATCCCTGAGAGAATTTCTGAGTAAACTACTCATGATACGCAAAAGGGGTATTTTTATTTTCTTGCTTGGTTGATGTCATAGTTTCGCCCCAGCCGGGGGCTGAACACCACACAGCCGCTCTCTCTACAGAGATTTTCTGAAGACCATTTATTACTTGGTTTTGGCAGGGAAGATTCCAAATAGCTCCATCTGTAGTTCTTAACCATTCAGGTGGTAAATGACAACACCCTACACCATACCCCCCTTAGGTAGGAAACAGAGTCTGCATTGTTTTACATGTTTCAAGTTTCCTTAAAATTTTCCTGTACCCCTAAATTTCATTTGAGGTTCAGTGAACTGGAGAAATCTAGTTGGGGAGGCTGGAAAGTCATGACTTTCAGGGTTACTGTGTGTGGAGAACAGTGTGTCCCTTGGAGCCAGGACTGGGAGAGCAGAGCACCACTCAGAACACTGCCCTCTAGATCTGCTACTTCTGTGAGTTGTGGAAAGAACCTAACTACTTATGGATAGTTCCTGTTGAGATTGCTACTGGGGTTGTTCAATAGAAAAGCTTGAATAGTGTGGCTAACTACAAGGTCTTTCCTCTTGAGAAGTGCAGTTATAAGACCTTGTCAGCTCATCTGATTTATCATTTAATAATTGCCTGTTTAACTCAAGATTTTGGCCATCCAGACACACCAGAAATAAAACACACATGCAGTGACACATGCTGACTTGGAAATTTGAAGAACTTTCTTGACTGGCACAGTTAAACTTGGCTTCAAAGTAGTGCTCACACAGAGTGTTTTTCTAAGGATTTTGATTTGCATTCAGAGGAAGATTTAAAAGGAAATTACTTCAGACTAATGTATTTTATAGTGGGGAGAATTGAATAGCTTAGTGTTAGTTTTTCCTTTCTCCAGTTCCTTATAAATCTCCTCTTTCCATTTTTCAGTCTGCCTTCTGGCAGATAGCACTGTAATTCAAAATACATATCGTTTACTGGGAAGATTATCAAGTTGGAATGAAATTCCTCTTGACTTTTTGCGATTCAAGTAATCATTGATTATTTGAATGTGCCTTTTTTCTTATGCTTCAAGTGGGTAAATCAGCTCATCATAATTAGCAAAGTGAAGCTGGAGAGTCTTTCAGCTTTATTAGAAGAATTTCATCCATGGCAGCATCAGAAGAAATTGGGTTGTAATAATGTTTAATGAAGAGATCAGTCGTGTCAGGTACTCCAGATTTAGTGACCGATAACTTGGACAGAGTTTTGTTTGCATTTAGTAATCATACGCTATGTCTTTTCCCTCTCCTCCCAGGCTTGCCTGTGTGACGGTTGTCTTTAGGACCTCCACAGAGACTTTTACCAAATGAAAGATTGTAGAGTGGATAATTAAATGCTGTGGATTTTTGCAGCTGTCTCCATCAGTCTGCACAGAAAAGTCTCCAGTCTTCCTAGGATTTATCATGTTGGCATTTGTACAGACTCTGTGCCGCTGATAACTTTTTCCACATCAGTTGTTCAGCTATTTTAATAAGTTATGTTTTTCTGTCTGTCCTGAGGAACCTGGTTTACTCTATACATAAATATGTAGCAGTTCAGTCCAACACTAAATTCTCTTCTACAAAACAAAACAAACAAAAAAAAAACCCTACCCTAGTTTTTTCACCAAGTTTAAGGAACTAGAAATGGTCATAATTCAAGATTACTTTCTAGAAAGTATATTTAAACCACTTAAATATGTAAGACCTCCCCCAGTATTTTTTTCCGTCACCTAAAGGAAAATGTTGGTCATCCCTCCAGTCTGAACAGCCAAGGGACAGCAGTTTACCGAGGAGATAAATCTTGCTTGATGGTCCTCTAGGGTTTGGATTTGGTTTTTTTTATAACATTCAGCTTTCACAATAACTTAAAAGATCCCTTTATCCTCTCTAAATAGATGGTTACAGGTGACTTCCTATGTAGAATAATAGAATGCTAAAATTTGTGATGATGAATAAAACCACAGTAATAAAATTAAGAAACTGGACACAGGTGACATTTTCTGATAGCTTTTTATGATGTGTTTTATAAGCATTACAGGTACCAGTGTAGCTTTGCATTTTTCTTACTGTAAAATCACGGCGCTCTTGAGATAAGTAATATATTGTCCTGGTAACTGTTCTGTCAAAAGGTTATGCTACTATGGAGGAAAGCAGAGATTGCAAACAGATTAAAGCATTAAAAGTGATAATTGAAAGATTTCTCTTTTACCTGTAAAATAACAATATGCTAATTATTAAAGGTTTTTATTCCTTACTAAGCTAAAAATACTTGTAATATTTGATACTGCAGTACAGTCATTTGGTTATTGCAAGTTTTTCAAGTCCTGCGAAGTTTGTTTGACATTTTCTACTCCTGCTCATTTCATCAGTTCCTTTCTAATAAGTGCATTGATTCTAAGAGCTGTCCTTCTCAATGTTCAGTTTTTATCCCTTTTCCACCTCTGTTCCCTGGATTTGCTTTTGCAAAATGAAAGAGTTTTGTCTTTCAGAGCGGGAAGGTCACAGGAAGTGATTCAGGAGGTGTCATTGATCTTACACTGGATGAAGAGGATGATGGCTCTTCTCAAGGTAGGTGAAAAAGATTTTGATAGCTGCAGAGGTAATTGAACTACAAGTATTATTTCATCCCATGAGAGATAGAAAGGAATAAGCTTTTTCTGCGTGGTGCATTTTATTCCTCGGTGTTTCGGTTTAACAAGAATTAGGCATTAAATAAAAGGAATTCTACTTACTGTACAACAGTCTTCTAAGATTTTTATCTTGCTCTTAATTGAAATTGAAATTGAAATGTCTATGTTTGAATCTGTTAAGCTTGTGGAATAATTTGAGATGCTTAAATTCTTTATTATATTTTGGAAAGTTCTTGTGGTTGTATTTAATTTTTCTGTTTACTGATTGATTAAGGACCTCTTAAGGTATTCAGGTATTAGATTATCACATGTTCTAATCTTTTTGTTAACCAAAATAATTTGCGTGCAAGAGTTCAGATACCAAATGGAGATCTGTTCTTTGCCTTGGGACTATATGCCAGGGTTAAATATAGTTGTGCTGTAATGTCCTTGGCAGTGTGGATGCACTTCATCTTTTAGAAGAATACATTTTTTCTAAGTCTTGTGTAACTGTGTGCAGTTCTCATTTTAATTAGCATTTGATTAGCAAAGGAGTCTGTACTTAAGATTTTGTGTTGCACTGTCATCTTAACTGAAAGAATGGGATTTCTACCATTAGATACCATATTTTAATTCTGTGTGGTCTCTAAATGCATGCCTCGATGCTGCATTCTGAAGTCCAGCGACCAAGAAGCTTGTTTGCTCCAGACAACCTTAGTACCTATCTCTTTAGGTAGTGTGTATCTCTTTAGGTAGTTATACACATACATTCTTAATATCTTGACTTGCTCGGTATTTGTGTTACACAAATGTAGAAAGTGATGTGGTAGCATGTCTTTCAGTGAGGGAGAAATGTGCAGTTACCATCAGAAAGAGTTCATGTGTACACAGATATTAGAGAACATTATGCCACTCAGGAAACTGACAGTTGGGTTCTTTTATCAACAGAGGATATGGTGGGCACTGAGTTGAGTATGAGCCAGCGGTGTGTTGTTATTTAAATTTAAGTTAGTATTCCACCCACATTGACACTGGTGGGACCACACCTCAAGTAGTGTCCAGTTTTAGCTCCCCTCTGTCCAGAAGAATCGCGGTAGCTCTGGAGAAGGCCCAATAGGTGGTGTCAGGATGGTGGGGGCCTAGGGTGTGTGACCTGTGGGAAGAAATCAGTGGACCATGGCATGTTTGGCAAGGAACAAACTGAGAACCAGTGTAATAGCATCTTAAAACTACTTGAGGACAGTTACAAAGGTGATGGAGCACCACTACTCTCAGCAGTGCCAGATGATATATTAAGAGGCAGTGGTGATGAACTACAAGTTCAGGAGGCTTAGATTGAGTTTGAGGAGAAATCACATTAGGAGAGTCGCGCACAGCACATGGGGAGGAGAGTAACTCCACTCTTATGTGTTCTCAAGATTCAGCTGGGCAAAACTGCAACTCATATTTCTCACTGTTGATGGCAGTCCAGCTTCAACAAGAGACTGGAGTACATCGCCACCAGAGGTCCTGTCCAGCCAGGATTTTGAGGATTCTATGAATCGCTTAGCTGAGTGTCAGAGTACCATAGGAAATCAAGTTTTTATCGCTGTCATCTCTTCTGAGGGTTAGCTCTCTAAAAGATAAAAAAAGATGGCTCTACTTGGACTGTGGAACTCTCTCAGGTAAAGTTAAGCAACTCAGTCCTATTTAATATTCTGTAAAAGACATAAACACACTAAATTGTATGTTTTAAAGTATTGTCACAGTATTGTAATGTATTTCAGATAATATTTTCTTTGAAAACTAGAAAAACTTTTCAGAGTTTTTGCCTTCCTGTTTGGATAAAGTATGTCTTCACCTCACAATTACCAACACCACGGTTGCATGTGTAATTGTAAGAATGCTTCTCTAAGTAAAAGGTGCTGCCAGCCATGGCAGAGTTGTAGCTGCATTACAGTATAGTAAACTGTTTCTCAGTTACTTGTTTGGGGCATGACCCAGTATCCTTCCATTTTCTCCTGTGGGATATTGTCAGATACTTTCCCTTGTTGGCAGGTTATAGATTATAATTGTTAGGGAGGTACATTCAGGCTGTGTTACCTCCTGTGTGTCTCTTCACTGCAAAGCAGAAGCCAGGCTCCCACTGATAGCCTGCAGCCTTGCAAATTAGTGTATGTTTAGAGGTTGTGTGGAGCTGTTTGTAAAGCGGCAGAAATATACTGACCCTAAGAAAAACTTGAGTTTCATCATGCAGTGAAAATATCTCTAGGATTCAGAGCGAGTTTCTTGGGAAATAATTCTTGTGTTCTGATGATAACGTTCCAGTTTAGAAGAGGAAAACTACACTTCTGACATCTTTTGCATAATGACATGCATGTATTTGGTCACATTATTTTTTTTCCTGCACTTTGTTGACAGTAAATGTGGAATAAGTTATATTTTGATTTAGATTTATTGGTACACAACCTCAGGATAGAAAGTACCTCCAGCATTACGGTGTTTACTGCAGTGTGCTGGAATATTAGTCCAGCACTAATTCAAATAGAAGAACAATCACATATAGTGTTGGGAAGTCTCAGATCCTGATTATTTTCTCTAAAGTGATGTCATCTGCATACCAAGTAAATCCAATTCTGTTACTTTTTTGAAAAGTATTTCAATATATATGCTTCCCTTTAAATCTCTCTTGGGGCAACTAGGAAACAAAGGCTGTTTTTGTAGTACACAACAATGATGTGTGCCCTTGCTGGTTGAAATGTCTAAAGACTTGTGAGTAAATTTGAGCACGGTGGTAGATTTTTTTAATTTGTTCATGTAATCTACTCTCCAACCCTTCCTTTCTACAATGAAGTTTCCATTTAGATCGAGAAGTAAAATTAATATCTCTAGTACTGTATACCAAAGTATATATATAGGGTAAATAAAGCTTTATTTTAAGAACTGTTGAATTTGTAGGTGTTAGGTTCTTAAACTGTAATTAGAAATTCTGTACTGGATCATGAAAAATCAGACCTATATAGAGTGGGACTGATGACTGTGTCCAGTCATGGCAGATAGACAAAATCCTGTGCATTGTTTTTAAGGGCTAGTCATGTTTTGAGGGTGAAGGATTTTTGTTTGGTTGGGTTATGAGGTGGGGTTTTTGGTTGGTTTTTGGTGTTGGTTTTATAGTGCCATAGTGACTAGGACTTATGTTTGTGTGTTTGAGCCTGTGGGTTTGGAGTCAGTATTCATCCAAAACAGAGTAGCTGTCCTTCAACCCCTGTTGGCGTGGCATTTTGAAACCCCGCTCCTCTATTAACACAGAAACACGTCTCTAACTTTCAACCTCTTTTGTATATATAGCAGTTTGCATTCAAATAATGCTTCATGTAGGAAGAAAAATACTACCATCACACTGTGGAAACACCTAATAGATTCCTCTCTTCTTTACCTTATCAAACAAGCAACATTCTGCAATCAACTAAATATGCAGATTTTCCTGATCATCTTCACCACACATGATTTCCTACATTAGTAATAGTAGATTTTACCAGTTCCTAAATGACTGATGTTGCACTGTCTCCTGGCAGCATTTTTTTTTTTTTTAAGTTCTCAAGTGTATGGAATGTCCTTTGGCCAGCATTGGTCAGCTGCCCTGGCTCTGCCCCCCTTCCCAGCTCCTTGTGCACATTGGCAGGGCATGAGAAACTGGAAAGTCCTTGACTTAATGCAAATGTGACTTACAATAACTTAAACATCAGTGTGTTAGCAACATTCTTCTCATCCTAAATCCAAAGTCCAGCACTGTACCAGATACTAGGAAAAAAACCCCTAACTCTCTCTCAGGTGAAACCAGGACAGTATACTTAAGTGATAGTTTCTAAATATGTTCTTCAGTATATTGTTGCTAATGTTTTCTCAAGAGTAAAACATGTATTAATGTCTTTAATTTTCATATTGTGTACTCTTTTATTAAATCAGTGTCTGCTGCAGGCACAAATCTTTTTTGAATAAGTGCCCTTAAAACTTATCTTGCGGGTTTTTTGATTTTTTGGTGGTGTCTTGTCTGCCCATTACTACTCTAATCTAGCTGAAATATCCAGGCAAAAGCTTTTCAGTTCTTCTTTATTCAGCTTGAACACAGACTTGATTTACATACAGACTTGCGCTTGAATAAATAACGATAACGCAGAAAGAATACTACTGTAGTAAACTACAGATACAGACACTACTTGTTGCTTCTCACAAGTGTTAGTAAGTCATGTTGAGGAGGGTGTCAATGTGAGAGCATAATAAATTCACTTCTTAAAGTTTTCTATAAATAATAAAGAAATTCCCCCTTTCTAAGAGAATAGCATGAAAATTCCAAACAGCAACACACAGGTCTGACTAACAGATTCAACAATGGGAGGAGTAAATGACAAAAGAATGTAAGCATCAAAGGTAGGCAAGATTTATTTAGAGAGCTTTTTTTTTTTTTTTTTTAAACAAATAGAGTACTGTGGTATTTAGTCCTTTTTAAGGTTTAGGCTACTTTCTTAATAGAAACTTTTAAAAGCTTTGGCATTAAATGTGTTCTGTTAAAGTCAAGTTTCCAGATTATCCTGAAGTAGATGAATTTTGGGGTAGAATGACAGATGGAGTGTGGGGAGCAGAAGATGGAGATTGTGCAAGTGAATGGAGTTGCATTGATTTTCTACAGTTTTGTTTGCAGAATGGATAGATCAAAGAAATGTCATGCTAGGAAATACTCTTTGCTAATGGAGTGATTTTCTAAGAAATTCTAATTTCTGTTTCCTGTTGTGTATAACTTTATTTTGTTTTAAAGCAGATGGCAAGAAGCAGAACCAGACAACTGTTACAGGATTGAGCATATCCACCCAGCCCTTGGCTCGACCCTTGCCGCCTTTGCAGCCTTTGCAGCCTTTGCAGCCAAACCCTGTGCAGCAGACAAGTGTGCCAACAAGTGGACCTTCCCAGACCACCTTACATGTATTACCTACAGGTAACTTCATTTTACATCATTATGTGAAGGCAGTGACCTTTTTTTTTTTCTTCCTTAAATGAGACTTGTGTGTCTACATTGAATATTCACCAGAAAAGATTAACACAAGTGTTTGAGTCACTTTTTAATCTTCAACTCTAGTTAGCTTTTCATAACTTTGTGCTGGTTTGGTTTTTTGGGGGTTTTTTTCTTAAGCTGATGATGTGAAAGGGAAAGATAGTCCATTGGTTTGGAAAGAATTCTGGATCATATTAATTCTATGGATAAAAAGAAAGATCCTGCTAAGAATGGTTGTGGAAATTATTAAATATATTATTGTTTATAAAAGTGAAGGAGAAGAAAGCTGTAGCATTTGCATTATTTAAGTAATGGTGAAAAAACCACTAGCAAGATCACTCCTAGCTGTGTCCACCTGCACCTGGCAGTTAATCCTTTTGGCAGAGTGAATGGTAAAGGCTGACATTGAAGTTCCATCCCTACTTAAATGTTATTTTGCCTGCAGTGGTTTTTTTTTTCTTTTCCTTTCTAACCTGAAGAAACATAGATGCTCTGGATTTTCCTTTATTTTGCTCCCTTCTTCTGTAGAAAATTGTTAAAGATTAGTTGGTGTTAGAATTGTCTTGTGACTGCTCTGCTCTGCAGACTCTTTGGTTGTGGGGTTTATATTCTCCACAGCTGTGGTTACCTTCAGGACCCTTTTTTTTGGCGGAGGGGAGGGTTGGAGTGTGGTGTGTATTAACTTATCTGGTCCATTTTGAGTTCGTATATGCACTGACATTATTGATTGAGGTGAAAATTGCTGTTTGTTTAGGCTGGTTTTGCTTTTCTTGCATTATCAGAAGCAGATAGAATTTCAGAGAGACTGCATTTATTTTGCATAGCTCAGATGAGTCTTGTTTTCCAAAAGAGGTGAATATTGGAAGAGGCTATCAGCTTCATGTCGTGGAGTCCCATTCTAACTTGTGGCCTGTCTTTTTCAGCAGTGACAACAGTGAGTGTGACACATCGGAATGTGACTCAAACTCCTGCAAAACTTCCTATACCAAGAGCCCCTGCTAACCATCAGGTGGTCTATACCTCTCTTCCTGCACCACCAGCGCAGAATCCTGTACGAGGAGCTGTCATGCCAAACCCTGGTTTAAGGCCACTCAACCCGCAGACTGGAGGTAGGGGACGTTTGTCTTAGGAGGAGCGGCTGAGGGAATTGGGGTTGTTGAGCCTGGAGAAGAGGAGGTTGAGGGGACACCTTATTGGTCTCTCAAACTACCTGAAAGGAGGTTGTAGCGAAGTGGGTGTTGGTTTCTTCTCCCAAGTAACAAGCGATAGGACAAAAGGAAACAGCTTCGGGTAGTGCCAGGGAAAGTGTAAACTGCATGTTAGGAAGAATTTCTTTGCAGAAAGGGTTGTCAATCATTGGAACAAGCTGCCAAGTGAAGTGGTTGGCTGGATCAAATCCCTGGAGGTATTTAAAAGACGTGTAGATATGGAGCTTAGGGACATGATTTAGTGGTGGATCTGGCAATGCTGGGTTATTGGTTGGACTCGATCTTAAAGGTCCTTCTCTTGCTAAATGATTCCATGTATGTTGTAGCACGGCTCAGCTTAATATGTTCAACATGATAGATGTGGGGTTTGGTGGGTTAGGTTTTTTTCCACTGGATTTGTTGATGGTAGTTCTTTACAATACTCATCCTAAGTATAGAGGTTAGGTCTTTTTTTTTCCAGTTTAGAAAACTCCAGACTTGAGAAAATACCAATCTGTTAATAAATTATTTCCCCTACAGCTATGTGAGTGAGGAAAACCTAGATTTAAGTTATTTCAGGCATTAACTGCCAGTTCAGCACCTCTGGATGACATGCCCAGTACTTTACAAGGTAGCAGAAGATAATGTGATAAGCACCACTGTTTGGTAGGAAGATAGAGGGCATTTTGTTATTATGGAGTAAGATTTAAACATGTAGATGTGTAGTAAATCTTTGATTTCTTATCTAAACTTTAGGTTTTTAACAGGCATTATCCTAATGCAATCTGTGCTGTCTTGTGCCCAGCAAATTTTCTTGTTTCCTCTGGGCCTGGACAAATTAAATTTCTCACCAAATGTATTCAGATTGGTGTCTGCTTGAGTTTCCTTGACTAGAGTTGTCAGCAAGGTCATCTTGACTTTGCAAACCTAACTGGTATCTTCCTGTATCAGTGAGCTCATTTTCTGAAATGAGTAGCAGGTGGCATATATGTTGTTACTAAACGGTGTATCTTAACTGCCTTTTTTTTTAAACTCCCCACAACTTCTACACTGTGGTTATTTTAATGCCATTATGCTAAACATTAATTTCCCTTTTCCAGTGTACTGAGTATGAGACTATTTTTGTGAAGTCCAGGTAGTGATTTTTTACACACTGTCTGTGTAAGCCAGGCTCTGCACACTGTGCTTGAGCTTTCTAAGACTGCACCTGTGTAGATAGATTTATGCAGAAATAATGGTTTCATTGTTCTGAAACGATGTCTTCAGAAAGGCGAATATCTGCATGTCTTCACAACAATTTAATTCCAAGTATCTGTCACAACTCGGTTCGGCTGCAGTGCCACAGACTGAAAAACTGGTGTGCCTGCAAAACAGAAGTTGATCAGACAGTTCTTGTGCTATCCCTGTGAAAGGTCAGGATGTCAGGAAATTGCTGTTCTTTTCAGAGTACTTGTTGATATTTCTTAAACAACTTACACTCTTGTGCTGTGTGCATTTGAGCTCAACTTTTTCTGACCAGCAGTCTTCTGAGGGGCCTGTCTGCATCTCATGTTCCTGTTGGCAAACAGGTAACCTCAGCCCACACTTTGTTTTCTTCATAAATCAACCCTTAGCTGCAAGTTAGATGTGTCTGACCTACCCATTGTTTTGGAAGGCGTTCTGAGTACTTAATTGTGCATTCACTTGCATTAATTATTTTTAATAGCATTGTCTTCTTTTGTACCAAAATATAAATACATGGTTTTGTTTGAATCCACAGCTTAATAGAGCACACATTGCTAGTATTAATTAATATCTACACAATATATTTTAGTGTTAGATATGCAAGATAATTACTCCGCTTTTGAAGGACACATAATAGGCAATATGCTATTTAAGGCCTTTGTTAGGAGAACTCGGTGAGGTAGGGAATTCATATGTTCTTCAGGCAAGGTCATTCAACAGCAGATGTCTGTGTAATGTGCTTCTGACCTGATGGTCCGGTGATACAGCGGGTGCTTATCCTTCAGGTGTCTGCTTACAAATTCTCAGAAATAGAGATTGTTATTTTCCACCAAAAATAATTAAGATTCAGCTTGACTTAGGCGACATCATCTGCCATGGTCCCTTCAAACCTGGACTTTTCTGCCCCTGTTAGAGTCAGTTCTGTTACTCTGGCTTGAAAAGCATTGTCTGTTTAACACAGTGCACAGTCTGACAAGCCACATAAGATGTAAGAAAATGACAGTTCCTCCATAGCACTGTGCATTCCCATACCTCTGAACAAGGAAGCCAGATGGTTAGCCTGAGTAGATAAAAGACCAGTTTAATTAGAATGCAGATTATTTCAAGGTGTCATATTTGCATACCAGGTAGAGAGTTTTCATGTATTGTTTAGAAAAAAGCAATTGTGTCTCTTGATCCCTTTTAGCTGTCATGAGTTTTCAGGTTTTAGTCCATCTGACATTTTTCACCATCTTTGTTATGCAGCTTCCTGAAAGGCTGCTGCCCATGTGCATGGGTTGATATTAGCATTGAATCAGTCTTCAGTGACAGTAGCAGAGGCTTCAGGAATAAGATCTCTGCACTTTGAAAGGTTAACTGCAAGAACTCATCCAAAGTGCTTTGTACCTCTACCTCAACCAAGTAGTGTGCCTACCTAGAAATAACTCTAGGTTTGTACCTTGCATCTTATCAAGGTATTTATGTCCATTGTTGTTCAGATTATTGTAATTTCTTGGGAAAGAATCATGGCCATGCTAAAATGGCATATCTGAGTGGATTCTCACAGATGGGAAATAGCCACTTCAGGTGACTGGTTCTTACAGGACTTTGCACAGCTTCATTATCTTCTGAGATAGATGTGCCAATAGAGGATGGAGGAGGACAAGCTTCTTGGACAGTGACTTACCTGTTTCATTTTTGGTGCCATCCACAGCACAGCCTTCAGGCATTTGAAGACTGAGTGGATATTGTTCTGCTGCAGCAGCTTTTATCTTTTCCTTTCTGAATCTCGAAAAAATCTCAAAGTTTTTCTTTTCATACTTAAGCTCCTTGTATCTCCCACCCTTCCCTTCCTTCCCCTGCTCTTATTTCTTTCATGCTGCAGATAATGAAAACATCTGCAGGCATAAGCACTTGCTCTCTTTGACTTCTACAGTTTCAGTGGATGGGAGGTGATTTTTTTGTTATGCAGTACTTCAGTAGGAGTGTGACAGTTTGAAATTTGGTGTCATCCAACTGAAGGAGTTGGTCTTCAAGTGCTCTGTTTAGCTGATTTTAAGTATTGAATACTCAAGAGTATTTCATAGAATCACAGAATATCCTGAGTTGTAAGGGACCCATAAGGATCATCGAGTCCAACTCCTGGCTCCACACAGGGACAGCCAAGTCAGAGCCGGGGGCACCGTCCAGACACTTCTGGAACTCAGTCAAGCTTGGTGCTGTGACTGCTTACCTGAGGAGCCTGTTCCAGTGCCTGACCACCCTGGAAGTAAAGAACCTCCTCCAACTAAACTCCTCCAACTCCATCCTAAACCTCCCCTGTCACTACTTCTCACCGTTCCCTTGGGTTACTGCGTTTCTAATAGGTGTGACAGTGCGAATGCCTCAAACAACCGCGTATGTTGTGAACAACGGGCTGACTCTTGGATCTGGAGCACCTCAGCTTACAGTGCATCATCGACCACCACAAGTGCATGCAGTGAGTACTCATCTCAAAATTAATTACTGCAGTTTACAGGCTTGTCTCTGCAGTAATGTTTTTCAGATTGCAGAATAGTGAAATGCCTTGTAGACAGTTGGCAGCCAGTTCATGTGCATAGCGTCACCTTATCACCTACAGCAACTTCTGCCAAGAATGGTAGAAGCTGTGCAGCCTGTTAGCTTACTCCAGAGTTCTCTGCATCACCAGTAGCACATACTGAAAAACGGTGTGTAAATTGTCTGCAGGTGACTTGTGGAGTCAAGAGTACAGAGGATCTGCCACTAAAAGGTTTAGTCGTGGTTTTGCTCCAAATGGGATGACCATTTTCTCAGTACAGCTGTTTACAAAACTGAGGTAGTAGGACAAGCTACAGACAAGATCCTCAAGGTTGCCAACTCCCAGATTTCAGAAGGGGTTTTTATCACTGCTGGGAGTGATTGCTTCTGTATCACCTTAAACCCCTTCTTTGAAGTTTACTGACTTATTTAATTTGGTTTTGTTGTAGAGACTGAACCAAATGCATTGCCTGCATATTCAGTGTTGGGCAATCACATCACTTGTGATCTCCTGAAGTGGTAAATGTATTGCCAACAAGCTGGCTCGCTGTTCTTTCAGTCTAGACACCGTTCAACTTCATGCATTCTCCAGTGATAAGTAATGAGAATAAATTAGCCAGTATGACACAGAATACTTAAGATGACAAAAACTACCACAGATTCCAAACTGAAAGGCCCCTGCCTTGAAGAATTACAGAATGGTGTATTTACTGTAACTGTACTCCTAAATTCATCTGAAATAACATAAATGACGGACCTTAGGGCTGTTACTGCAGTATTAAAAAAAATTAGTGGCCACACTTGTGCCCTTATTTCAGATTTTTCTGGAAACTGAGGCTCAGTGTTTATGCTTAATTTAAGGAGATAAAATCCATGTTGCATCATGTCATGGTTTAATCCATCCTGAAGCTAAAACAGCACAGCCATTCACTCACTTCTCCCCCAAGTGGGATGGGTGAGAGAACAGAAAAGAAAAAAAAGGTAAAACTTTTGGGTTGAGACAAAGTTTAATAGGACAGAAAGGGAAGACAGCAATAATAATGATAAAAGAATATGCAAAACAAGTGATGAACAGCACAATTTCTCACCACCTAAAGCTGGTGCTTTGCTAGTTCCTGAGCCATGCCACACCCCAGTTATATACAGAGTATGGCACCATATGGTATGGAATATCCCTTTGGCCAATCTGGGTCAGCTGTCCTGGCTGTGTCTCTTCACAGCTTCTTGGGGTACCTCCCTCCTTCTCACTGGCAGGGCAGTATGAGAAGCTGACAAGTTCTTAACTACTTGGCAACAACTGAAAACACATCAGCATGTTACCAGCATTCTTCTCCTCCGCTGCTCAAACCCAGCACTGCACCAGCCTTTAGGAAATTAACCCTAACTCTGCCAGAACCAGGTTGCACTGTTAGCCGTTCTTCCTTTTGTGACTGAAAACCTCTCCGTTGAAGAGATGAGTTTTAAGCTTAATCCACTGACTGCCTGGAGTGTTTTAGGTAATGTGGGAACAGCAGCTCAAATGTAGATTAACTCAAAGTCATTGTGACCTGGCTGCTCTCCTCAGTCTTCCCATAAAGGGCGCGGTGTTCAGTCCATCACCCCTTGGGTATGAAGCAAAGAGGACATAGGGAAATAACTGTGGCAATGACTGTTTGTACAGAGGGATTTATATGTGAATAGTAAGAACTTAGGTCATCCTTGCTCCCACCCTTTACCAGTGTTTGCTTCTGCTCTTTTCCCTCAGCATGCAGGACTTGAGTTGTGATGGCTGGGTGATTGTAGGCTCAATTGCTTCCATTTACCTAGGGAACAATGAATTAAAGCCTCCACCCACTGCTGCAGGCTGACCTTTCCCATGTTGCTCTCACATTTCTTAGGAGCCACCACGCCCTGTGCATCCAGCTCCACTCCCAGAAGCACCACAGCCACCACGTCTGCCCCCTGAAGCTGCCAACACTTCTCTGCCTCAGAAGCCACAGCTGAAGCTGGCACGAGTACAGAGCCAGAACGGTATTGTGTTGTCATGGAGTGTCATGGAGGTGGATCGGAGCTGTGCCACTGTGGACAGTTACCACCTCTACGCCTACCATGAGGACCCAAGTGCCACCGTGCCCTCTCAGTGGAAGAAGATTGGGGAGGTGAAGGCCCTCCCGCTACCTATGGCATGCACTCTTACACAGTTTGTGTCTGGCAGCAAATACTACTTTGCAGTCCGGGCTAAGGACATCTATGGACGTTTTGGACCCTTCTGTGACCCCCAGTCCACAGATGTGATCTCTTCCCAGAGCAGTTAAACTAGAGATCTTCTAAACTAGAGCCTTTAAAACCTGTCCTACTACTAAGAATTACCCCAGTTTTTGGGGGGTTGATCCCATGCATGAAATTCACTTTTAAATCCACACACTGCAGGGTTATTTTAGACAGTTGTGTGATACACTACATGCATTCAAAACCAAAAGGAAAATAAAGTCTTGCCTGCAGCAAGAGAGCCTGTTTTTTCTGGATAGCTCAAGTCATGGGCCGTTTGAAAATTGCATTTTCCCTTCCATGACAGCTGTTTCACCTAGATACCTGCCTTCCCGTTATCCAAGGGCACCCAGATGCCTGGGATTCTGCTTCAGAGTGGGAACAAAATCATTAATTATAGCTGGTCTGGAGCAAAGCATGCACATCTGTAACTTCTGTCAAGGCATTAACACGTGGGTGAGAGCAGGTACGCTTCTTGCCTTGCCCTGCCCTGCTCTGGGCAGCTGTGATATGAAGAGAGATTCAAGGTCTCACTTTTGTACTGGAAGATTGAGTGGTCTGGTCTTATTTTACAAACTGTAATGAGCTGTCTGAGGGGAGTGATGGGAGCTTGAGTCTAGCCAGGGGACCAGTGGGTCTACATTTGGAGGGAGGGGGGAGGGGGGGAATCATCCTAGTACCTCCTACCTCTCCTTCCTAAGAACTCTCCTCTACCTTCATGATCCTTCCCCACTAACACTGGGAGGATTCCCAGGTCAGATCTAAAACTGGATTGCAGAGATTACATTCACACACCTCTAGCTCAGATAATTTCTCTGCCCCTCCCCTTATACATCCAGCCCAATTTTTTAGATTTATTTTGTGCCTTAAAGAATAATTTAAAAAATAAATGTAGCCAGAGACCTCATGGTGTTCCTTTATTTGCTTGGAGTTATTTTTCCCTTTACCCTTCCAGCCTTTCATTTTCCTGGCCTGCAGTAATTATTATTTCTATACAGCCCAGGAAGCGTAACATCTGCTGATGCTGGATTCTTTTCTATCTGCAGTATCATTCAGCCCTTTCCTTGCTGTAATTCTTGAGTAGTTGTTTTTTTGTCCTGTTAAGAATACTAGAGTATGCAGACAGTATTTTCCACCAGAGCCTTTCCCTGTTCTTTTAGGAAATCTCTATGCTGCAGTTCAGCCAAAGAAGAAACCTCAGTGGGGTGGCACCATGAAAGCTTCTAGCTGTTTGCACTCGGTCTACATGTTCAGTTAGTACAAAAAGATAGTAAGTTGGCTTTCCAGTCTGCTATCTCATCGCCTGCCTGCCTCTGCAGAAAGCTAAAGCATCCAAAGCAGTTCAGAAATCATTTTAGACACCGACCTAAAACTTGTGAGCAAGTGTCAATAGATACTTTCATGGTGCTTCTGAGATGAGAAAAGAAATTAGTGCATCTGCACTGTTGTTGACATGTTCAATCTGCATAACCAAATTGTAAGGAAGTTTATGGAAGGTTTTTATCTTGGTACTCATCAGTCTCCTTCCTGCCAGCAGAACCAAACGGTGGATTTAGAAGGGGAGAGTCTTGTTAGTTGTTAATTCACGTTGCCATGTGACAAAGCTGTAGAAGATAATGCTGTCTTTCTTTAAACCAACATTTGCAAATGTAATGCAAGGTCCTAAAAGGGCAGGAAAAACTAAATCCCCAAATGTGGTTGGTGGAAGAATGCTGTGAGTTTATGGGTTCTTTAGTTGTGTTCCCTTTGAGAACCTTTACAGTGAAAGAAACTGCATTGTAGACTTGTGTCAATGCTACTTTGCTGTGCTCCTTCATGTAGCTGGGATTGTCAGGTGAGTAACGAATATTCTCTGTATGGAAACCTGCGTTTGAAGTCAAGCAGCTTTAGTGGTTTGGGTGAGCAAAAATTCTGTCTAAATCCAGTATTGTGAGGGAAGGTTCATACTGAACATACATGAGCAATGTGTAACCTTTCCTTTGAATAACAGTTGTCCCTGTATTACTGGTGCCAATAATTGATAATGCCTTGAATTTTTCTATGTTTAATTAAATGTTTTGTCTGCCTATTTCAAGAAATAATTACTGAATAATGCATTTAAGTTTGCTTATGGAAAGTTGGGTCCTTATAAAGCCAGTTCTGTAGTAAAGGTTAGAGCAGTTCATTCTGGTTGATGGCTCGCAAGTCCTCCTCGGGCAGTTTTGTCATGTTGTCTTTGAGGTGGTACCAGAGGGCTATTGCCATATATAGTACAATGAGGTTTTATAGTTTGAAAGTTAAAATAAACATTGTAACACAGCCTAGAACTTACACTGCTTATTTGTGATTCCAGGCCAGCCAAACTGTACATGAGCTGGTCTATAGTTTGTGTTTGCGTTGAGGTCACGAATGTTCTTAGCTTTGTCTCGCTCGGGATAAGCGGGGGTGAGAGTCCTGTGTTGGAATTCTTTTCTTTCCTCCAATGGAGGCATTAGGGGTGGTTTGTTGTGTTTGGAGGTTCTGTGGGCTCTATCTCTTGAGAAAGAAGACTCGTCTTTATTTGCTAAAGATGTAGTTCTCGACTGAACTGATTGTAAAAACTCACTTCTGGCTTAATAGACCCATTCCTGGTATGTGTGGCAGAGTGCAGCTGACTTTTTGTGGATAAACGCGCTAGCTACCATGTGTTGGCTGAGGCTGTTGCAGCTGCGGGGCGACAGCTGGCTTTGCTTTTGTTTCATCGAAGTGGAGCTGTTAAAGGTCTAATTTCAGGATCCTCAGCAAGTAGTGGTGGCAAGGTATGGCGTGACTTTCAAATGCCTAGGTGGCTGGTCCCTAAATCGCTTCTGTGAAACCCTGTTGACTTGGAGCATCTCTCTGCGCTGAGTCTGTGCCCCTCACACTAGCAGACAGGAGTGCTGCTTCATTCCTGACTCAAGGACTTTTCCCTGTGTTGCACGGTGGCTCTTTTTTTTCTATGTTATGCTTTTACCTCACAGAAATAATAAAACTGTTGAGAAACAGTTCTCTAACATTTCTGATAGCAACATTCAGGAGTAATTTGGTTTGGTTAATGGACTTTATTTGGGAGTATTGGCAAAATAAAGGGGAACATTTGGTACATGTCTGTTAACACTGTGCTTCAAGACTGGGCTCTTCCAAAAAGTGTTAGTTGCCGGAGGCTTCCAAGAATCCACTTCTAAACATGCTAAAAATCTCTGTATGTTTTTTAAGTGGAAGGGTTGGGTTTAGTTTTTTCTCTGTGCTTGGTACAAGTCTTTCCATCTCATTTTCAGTACCCCGGTAGAAAGTCATCACCACTGGGTACGTGACAGATCAGCAGCACCGCTTCAGACCTAGTTGCCTGTGTTTTAGCAACCACAGCACTGATTCTACAGCTGCTTTCCACTGTCATTTACACCCTGGTCTGGTTGGTTTCTCGTGTGATACAAAGGCAGCTGGATGTCCAGGCAGGGAGAACGTGAGCTCAGTTTCTGGTTGGCAAGGAGCCCTGCAGTGGAGCGCTGATGGCAAAATGCCTTTCCTGGCGTTCCTCCTAGTCACAGCTCCAGTGGCCTCCACTTCAGTGTACAAGTAAAAATCCTTTATTGTATTTAAATAACTAAACCTTGGGAATGGGGCAGACTGTAGGTTTGGCATCTGTACAGCATCTGCAACAGCAGCTCCAGAAAAGGAGAGGGGGCAGAGGCAGGGTCCCTTGGGCCTGTATTTATCTCCATTCTCTGCCCAGCTTTCCTGGCACAGCAGCTGGTCTTGACAGAGTATTTGTGCTGCTGTTGATGTGAGAGGTCACTGAGCACAAGCACTGTGACGCTCGCCTGTCCTAAGGGTTTTAGCACAAGGCTGGAAAGGCCGGTGGCGTCTTCCCTGTGACAAGAAGCATCTTACCCTGCTTCCCTGGAAAGCAATGGCAGGATCCCTTGTGCCTTCACGTGGGAGCGTGACTGGGCCCAACAGTAGGATCTGAGCATCGCTCTGTAGTGTAACAGAAACAGTCACTTCAACCCTTCCTTGAGCTGTTTGTCTTAAATGTCCAGTGAATTAGATCTGTTCTATGTAGGGACAGGTCACATCTGTTCCTGCTCTCCAAACAGCCATGCCCCAGTATTGAGTGCTGCATCCACTGTACAAAATCCATCTGTGACTCTGCCACCTTAGAAACTCTTGAGTATTTTCATTTAGTCAAAAAATATATATCCAGATTTTTTTTAATAAATGGTTGTTATATTAAATATATATTTTTTAATTTGTTGGTTTGGGTAGTGGGGGGCATTGTATGAAAACACTGGAGGGAGGGGAGTTGAGGTAACGCTGAGCCAACCCTGCCAACAAAATCTGTATCCCTTCCAAACACCACCTGAGGGAAACAGAAATAAATAAGGATGGTCAAGAGAAAGCAAATGACTGGATTTCNGGGGTATACCTGTAAATAAGATAACCGGGTGGTAGCTGTTTGGGGAGTCTTGTTCAGCTTGGCTATTGGGAGTCAAAAATGTGCAAAATCCTTTGTCAGAAAACTCAGAATCCATTTCTTGGTTTGTTTTTGGTGGTTTTTTTTGCAGCTGGACTTGTAAATACAAGTAACGTAAGACCAATTTAATGCCCAAATTATCCTGGGCAGTTGCAAACCCTCTCCCCGTTTTTGTATGTACTGTAGATTAGTGTGTGTGTACGTGTTAACTGTAGTGGGTTTTGTCTGACAAGCCTGAAATTTATACTTTGAAATAAACTACTGGGTTTTTAACATTTTTGAGTCATCTCCGCTTAGTTCCAGCATCACAGGAGGCAGCTTTCACAAAGTGCCCCCAGTGTGAGCTCCTCCTCCTCAGAAGCGCTGGCTTACCTTTATCGAGTAACTGAGGAACAGTGGTTTGGCTCTAGGTCATTCCCAGAAAGTCAATGACATGATGCTGCCCTCAGAGCCTTCTCACAAAAGCAAACAGCGCAGTGCTAAAACTTCTGGGAAGTCACCTACATGCTGGTTTTGCAAAGCAAAGATGAACTAAGTGCTCTGGACAGATGGGTTCAAGTAACTTGCAACTTAAATTTGCTCCAGTAGGACATGGGAATGGAAACTAGGTTGCTGGTGCTACTCTTCCCTCTAAGGGGATCTCTGAAGAAATGGTCATTCTTCTGGCAAGAGGCTGTGGAGAAGTAGAGAGGACAATTTTGGTTTCTGAGGCACTGAGCCTGCAGCAATGGTCTTAACCCAGGGCGCAGAGCTAATTGCATGGGTCACAGGTGGCAGTTGGGTAATAAAAAGGGTGTTTTAGTGCAGGGATCAACCTGTACTAAAGCAACCCTGTTGCTCTTCCAGGGTAGAAGCCAGGTACAGCACCATCAGCTGAGAACCAACCACCTGCCTTCCTAGAGGCCATGTGGCAAAAGCTGCTGCTTGGAACCAACTCTGCTGCTGAAGAGAACTCTGAAGTGACGTTCCTCAGGACCAGCACTGGCACTGTTCAACATCTTTGTCTGTGACAAAGACAGTGGCAGCGAGTGCACCCTTGGCAGGTCTGCCAACGACACCAAACTTATAGTGGTCTTCCAGTACCTCAAGGGGGCCTACAAGAAAGATGGGGAGAGGCTGTTCAGTAGGGCCTGTTGTGACAGGACAAGGGGTAATGGTTTTAAATTAGAGGGAAGGAGATTTAGATTGGATATTAGAAAAAAGTTCTTTAAGAGTGGTGGAGCACTGGAACAGGTTGCCCAGAGACATGGTGGATGCCCCATCCCTGGATCAAGGTCAAGGCCAGGTTGGATGAGGCCCTGAGCAGCCTGATCTAGTTGGGGGTGTCCCTGCTTCTTGCAGGGGGGTTGCACTAGATGACCGCTGAGAGTCCCTTCCAACTCTAATCATTCTATGATTGACATCATCCAGAAAGACCTTGACAGGCTGAAGTGATGGCCCTGAGTGAACAACATGAAGTTCATCAAGGCCAGGGACAAGGTCCTGCATATAGGTCAGCAGAATCCCAAGAACAATGACAGGCTGTGCAGAGAATGGATTGAGAGCAGCCCTGAGGAGCAGCACTTAAACTCCCTGCGCCAGCTGTGGCCAAGAAGATGCACAAGTAAGTGTGTGGCTAACAGGCTGAGGGAGGTAGTCCTCCCCCTCTACACCGCCCTAGTGAGGCAACATCTGGAGTTCGGGGCTTCCCCGTTCAAGACAGAGGACTTCTGGAGAGAGTCAAGCAGAGGGCTACAAGGATTATGAGGGGACTGGAACAGCTCTTGTATGAGGAAAGGCTGAGGAGCGGGGCTGTTTAGTCTGGGAAGAGAAGACAGCGAGAGGATCTCATCAATATTTACAAATAGCTAAAGTGTGGAGGTCAAAAGTATGGGACCAGACTCTTCCCAGTGGTGCCCAGCACCAGGACAAGGGGCACATACTGGAACCCAAAAGTTCCATCTCAACATGAGGAAAACCTTCTATACTCAAGAGTGACTGAGCACTGGGACAGGCTGCCTAGTCTCCTTGAGATATTCAGACCCTGCTTGGATGTGATTCTGCAGCAGTGGGGTGGTGGACTAGAGGATCCCTGGAGGTCTCTTCCTACCCTGACCATTCTGTAAATCTGCATTGGTGGATGAAGTTCAATGTGACCTGGAAACATGTGCTTGCAGCCCAAAAAGCCAACCCTGTCCTGGGCTGCATCAAAACCAGTGTGACCAGAAGGCTGAGGGAGGAGCTTCTGACCTACTCTGCTCTGGTGAGACCCTCCCCAGGAGTACTGCAGTCAGGAGTCTCCAACAGAAGGAGGACATGGACCTGTTGGAGTGAGTCCAGAGGAGGCCACAAAGCTGCTCAGAGGGGTGGAGCACCTCTCCTGTGAAGACATGCTTGTTCAGCCTGGGGAAGAGAAGGTTCTAGCAGCTTTCCAGAACCTGGAAGGAAGAAGAGGACCTACAAGACAGCTGGAGAGGGACTGTTTATGTGGGCATGGAGTGGACAAGACAAGGAATAATGGGTTTTAAGCTAAATGAGGGGAGATGCTGCTTAGGTATTTGGAAGAAATTTCAGCAACCTGGTCTGGGAGAGGGTGTCCCTGACTGCTTTAGGAGTGGGAACTAGAAGATCTTTGAGGTTTCTTCCACCTCAAACCAGTCTGTGATTCTGCAAAGTACTCAGAACTTGGCCTTATTTACATGCCTACCCGAGTGAGTGCTGAGCTCATACTTCAATGACATATAAGTAGCTTGTGATTGTAATAGTTTTCCGGCACTTCCTAAAAGTTGCCTCAAGTCGCTGACCAGAAGATGATGGACTCTCCTGAAGTGACGTCTGAACCCAATGCCACTGAGGTTTAAAAGGCAGAAGCTACAGGACTTGGAAAAACCTGGAAGGATGGAGTGAAAACAGGGGCAGCCACAAATCCTTGGCTTAGAGCACACTGTCCTGACTTTCCCCATGGCATCTGCAGAGGGGAGCAAGACGCAGAAAGACCTTCTAACTTCATACAGCTGCCTGAGGATGAAGCTGTCGGTTATCTTGCCCCTGCTTGTATGTCCCTACAACCCTATTCCAAGGCTTCACCTTGTCCTTGACATTGGTGTGCTGGGGCGAGGAGCTGGACCCAGCTGCTGTGGTCATGGTTGGCAGATAACCCAGGCTGGCCTGGTGACAAGGGAAGCATGAGGACAGCACAGTAAAAGGAATGCAGTGACCTCCAACAGCACAACTATCAAAGCCAAAACATCCACCACAGTCACGTGAGTAGAGTCCTTGGGCACATAAGGTCCTGGTGATGTAAACAATTACTCATGGAAAAGGGCTTTTAAAAGTAGAGCTGAGTTTCCCCACAACTCAGTTTGAGCACGACACAGCTCCTGGTGCAGGGTAGGAAGCTCAAGGTGGGAGGAAGGCAGAGCTCACCTGTCTGCCCATGTGGACATGGCCCACCTGCTGCCTCTGCTACAGGCTGGGGGAAGCACCCGGGTGTGCCCCTGATCAAGAACCCCATCCAACACAGTGATCAGTTGGAAACTTCCTGGTCTCTGGTGACCAGCTTTCGAACAACACCCTTCCATTAGGATTTTGTATAGGATTGGGTGAAGAGGCAGTAAATAGAACCTGCAGTGTCAGCAGTGTTGCCGAGGGGTGGCAGCCAGGTCACAGCCACTCTGTGCTTCCCATCTCAACAAGCAGCTGGTTCCTGGTTCTGTTAGCTCTCAGCTCATATCCCTGTACTGCCCTTCATGAGCCAGCACCATTCCTTCTTTTCAGGATGCTCATTTATGCCTTGCACAGTGCTCAATTCAGTTCAGTTTATGGCAGCAGGTCTAAGCTGTCAATCTCCAGGAGTTTAAAACATCTGTCTCAAGACAGTGATCAGCTGCAAACACCCAAGGGCTACACAAAAAAGACGAAAGTACTTACTTAGTATTTGGTGATCAGCCAAAAGGCATCGAGACTGCTGCCCCGCAAGGCTGGAGCTGCAATCAGAGATCCCCGTGAGAGCTCACAAACTGGTACACCGGGGTGCCACACGCATGAGGCCGGGCCAGCAGGGACCACCAGGCCTCCCAGGCAAACAACCCACGGTAAGTGGCACACGGGAGCTGCCAGGGCCCAGGAGAGGCAGGGCTGTTGGACTGAGCACAGCTGCTCGTGCCTGGGGGACACCGCAAGCCCCCAGTGCCCACTGTAATCCAGCACAGCTGGAACAGGGCAGGGATTGCAGAACATCACCTCGGGGGGCTGTGTGCACAGAGGTGCTACAAGGTGGACCCAAGGGCCAGTGTTGCTGGGGTCCCAGCTGTGGGCAAGACACCTTCACTTGTGGAGAATCTCAGGGGCTAGGAGTAAAGGAAAGGGTATTTGAAAACTGGCAGGGGTACCTCCTCCCCACGCCTCTGGTGGAGGCACCTGTGCAGCACTGCCATCTCTTCTGGCTCACAAGAAACACCGAGTGTGTATCAGTCTCCCCACTCTCTGCAGGCAGAGCCGACAACGGCACGGTGATCAATGCACACACCTACCTTGTGGCTGCGTGGGGCAGGCTGGCTGCCATGGCTTCACCCAACGAAGAACAGTACTGCAGCACTAAAAGCAGCTCTGGGACAAGTCCTGCAGCAGTTACAGCCATTCCTGTGTCTGCATCCCACCCACTCCTGTGCCTGCACAGGGCAGATGAACTCTCCAGCCTCTCACACCTTCCTCCTCCCGCTACAGCAAACAAACCATTTCAGCTTTCCAGATTCTGATCCTCAGCGAAAGCGTTACTGTAACACACGATGTCCCTCTACCCTTGAGGGAAATCAGTCAGCCCTATTGTGACAGCCCACCCGTGCTGCAGTAACTCACTCCCTTCCCCACCACGTGAACCCATCACTAAGACCTTGGTGAAAACCTCGCGCTTCTCAGCCTCCACCTTGACAATCCAGGGCAGTTGCTTTTCAGTGTACTTGGACTGCCAAGGCCATGAGGGGAGCTGTTTGCTTTGTCTCACATAATTACACATGTAACATCTAGCACAGAGCACCCCGTGACACGACTCCTACCGACCTTACAACCACCTCACTGCCACATTCCACCTGCACTGCCAAGGGAGTGGGCGGAGAGGTCACTGACAACTGGCTGGCCAGAAGGGCTGCGCTGGCCTGATACAAGTAGGCACAGCTCTTGCCCTGCTGCCACACTGCAGCCTGGAGCAGTGGGGAGAGCTGAAGGGTGTTTCCACAAGCATCAGGCTGCTTTCAGAAGGCACCAGGCATATCTCCTCATGAGCTTTCACATGCTGCTCTGATGAGACAAAGGACATCTTGCAAAAGCTCTGTCCTACAGACAACAGGCACGCTGACAAGCTATGGAGAACACTGCCCTCCTGCTAGAGACAGTCCTGGCTGAGAAGAAAATGGCAGCATATCTCCCAAGCCCAGACCAAGCCACCACCAAGATAAGGCCACCACTGCCCAAAGCAGCCATTTGGCTTGGTCCAGCCCTGAAGGCTCATGCCATGTTGAGACTAGAGATGGACCACACTCTGATCATGCTGAGGTTCACTCCCACTCTGGGACAGCTGTGATGATGGCTTAGACCACCAAGAAGCAGTGCCATGCCTACTTCCCACCTATCCTGGTCAGCGGAAGGGCCACCCAAACAGCTGAGATGAGCAGAACACGTATTGGGCTGCAGTCAGCCACTGTCAGTACTGGCTGCCCAGCAGGTATGACAGTGGATGGCAGGTAAGGCACAGGGATGTGGACATCCAGGTCAATTTATTACACACAGGAATGAAAGTTTCCATTAGAAAAAGATATCCCATTTTGGAATATTGATGCTGATTTCACAGGATCGGCCTCATGGTAACAAAACGGAAGTTGTATGATTCCGGCAGGCCCTGGTGCCGTGTGTGGTTAAACCGTCTCCAGGTGAATACAGGGAGGCCACCCTGGACCGGAGGGCCATTGATTGCGGTGGCTGTGAACGCTGAAGCCAGGCGGAAATCAGACACCTGTAACAAAGAACAGGAGTTGAGGGCAAAAGGGTGCCTGGTCTTTGAGAAACACCCATCCCACCCAACAGGAACAGCTCCAGAAGGTTTGACAGCAGGAAGGTTAAAGAGAGCAAGGAAGGGGAAATGCACACTGGTCAGGCAGCAGCCCTGCGCTGCACAGAGGTATTGTCAGCCACAGACCAGCCAGTACTGAGGGCAGGAGCAAAGCAGGAGCCCACGCAGCCCTCTAGCCCTTCTGCTGTTCAGGGTGAGAGGCAGCACATCTGCTCTCAGGACAACAGTCCCCGGCTCTGGGTGTCCAAAAGAGCTGGAGCTGCAGGCAACCTGGATGGTCTGAGCTAAGCTCTGCTGTGTTAAACATTTGGGCTGTCCCTTCAGGCACTATCAGGGTAATTTAGGAAAGGAAAAAGGCAGCACAGAGTTAATGTTGTTCCCCAAACCAGCCCTGCTCCTTCACTGTCTCCCAAGAGGTCCCCAGCCCACTCCATTCCAAGCTCAGAGACACCGACCTTGCCTTTAGCATCCACAACAGACTGGCACTGGCTTCACTGCTAGATTTTGCTTCGGCTCTGGGCTATTTCTCTCGATAACTCCCTTAGGTCCCCTGTCCTCCCCCAGCCCAGCACATTCCCCTTGCCTAACCAGGCTCACAAAGGCATCACACCCTGACCTGCTCCCTCACCAAATGCCTTCACAACATTTTCCTCTAGCACTTTTCTGGATTCACCCCATAACAACCTTCTCCGGGAGCTCCTCCTGGCCCCTGGAACAGGCAGGTTGTCTGGGCTTGTGCAAGCTGAGCAGACACACAGCACTGCAAAGCCAGAACAACTTCCACAGGGCCCATTCTAGCAGCCAAGCTCATAACCCAGAAATGGAGCAGGCTGGTCCCTGCAGGATAAAGCACCATGTGACCTCCCAGCACACCAGCTGGATCACCCAGGTATTGCCCCTCACAGTGAAAATACCATACAAACAGCTGTCCAGGTTCTGGCAGGGACAGAGTTAATTTTCTTCCTAGCAGCTGGTGTAGTGCTGTGATTTGGATTGATGAGAATCATGCTGGTAACACACTGATAGTTTCAGTTGTTGCCAAGTATCAAGGACTTCACAGCTTCTCATACAGCCCTGCCAACGAGAAGCTAGGGGGTGTCCAAGAAGCTGTGAGGACATAACATATACTATAGCATCATTATTTCTTGACACAGCCAGGACAGCTGACCCACGCTGGCCAAAGAATGTTCCAGACCGTATGATGTCATGCTCCGTACACAGCTGAGGGGTGGGATGGGAAGTAGTTCAGACTGTCCGAGTATCGGCTTCAGGTGGTCAGCAATTGTGCCGTGTCACACTTACTTTGTTTATTCTTTATTATTCTTAATCTTCCATTTCTTATTAAATGGTTTCTTAAATACTTAACTTTTTTCTCATTTTCTATTCTCTCCCCCACCCCACTGGAGAGGGGCTGTGTTGTCAGTTTAGCTGCCTGCTGGGTTAAGCCACAAGAGACACCTAGAAAAACTGCTGCTTTCTCCAGGACCGTGGCTCTAAATATCTTTCTGCGTCCCATCATAAAGCCAAATAATCTTCACCAAACTTTGCTCAAGACGGTTTCAGAGAGAGGTGGAGCCCTGCAGCAGGGTGACTCAGTAGCAAGCTAGGCTTTTGTAAAGGAAGAGCTAAAAATGAGGCTGAAAACACGTTCCTGTTGACTCTGAGGAGGCACCAAGACAGTCCCATGAACAGAGGAGACTAAAGCTGTGTCACCACCACTAAGTGATGTGAAGTGTCATTTCAGGCTTTCTCCTAGGCTCCTCCTGCTTGCAAGGCTTTGGGGTTTAACTCAAATACCACAAACTCCCATGAACATAATTCTTTCACAAACCTCCCCCTCTATTCTCTGCCACTGTACCAGAACTAGTGTCAGGAAATAGGACTCTGCACAGAACTACCACCTCAGGATCTGTCCAAGCACTGGGACAGCATGGAAAGAGGCAACAGACAGGCCTGGCCATGCCTGCCCTAGTGCAGGAGAACATGCAACAGGTCTGACAGGAGCACAAACAGGCTGCAGCAACCATTCAGCACATCATCAAATTGTGGTAATTTACCTTGGAGTCATAGCAGCCTGCAGGCACCGGTAAGGAAGGATTCAGGTCTTCCCGACAACAAATGGTATTGCAAGGATTGTGTTCAGCATAAGGATCACGCTGGTAGTCTTGGGAGACGTGTGGTGAGGAACAGAGGAAGCAAGAAGAGAAAACAAGTTAGTCCCCTCACAAGAAACTGACACAAAGTGGCCAAAGTGGCTGGGTAACAGCACTGGCAGAAAGACAGATCTTGGTGGACCTGTCGCTCACATGCTGGTCTCCAGGTATGAGCTAGAAGTCATCAGTGCTGCAGACAGGACATTGAGTAGACAAGCTCCTGATCCAAGTCCATACAGCTATTTCTGCATCCCAGGGGCACCTCTAACCACAAATATCTGCAACTCCGAATGAGGAAAGCACGCAGGGGTTTTGTCAGGAAAGAAAAGCAGAAGAGAAGGAAAAGTGCAGCTTGAAAGCCTTTGTTTTCCTGTTCTGGACCAAAATATATGACAGTGAGCAAAGCCTTTGAAGATCCACTGTAGTAGCTGCAAGTTAGGAAGGGAAGCTGAACAGGCCTCAACATCTATGAGCATGCTGCTACTCCCAGCTCACACAGTACCGATACCCCACCCTGGGAGAGGCCTCCCAAACCCCGAGCCTGGTAATCAGTATGCACCCTGTAATTGGGAATAAAAATACAGCATCTAAAGCTATCTGTATGGGAGATGGGCTTAGCCAGAAGGTAATTATGCCAGTTTTAATCCGGTTAGGGAGAACCCTGTCAGGGAAAAGCAGAGCAGAGTATTACCTACCAAAGATCACTTGCCTCAAGAGGGAGAAAGAAGAAAAGAAAAAAACCCAAACCAAATAAACAAACAAACAAACAAAACAAACCCACCCCACCACCACCAAAACAAAAAGAAAAAACAAACCCAACACACAAAAAACTTGGTGTTTTATGCTAAGTTTTCTGGTCTGATCTAACTCTTGCTTACAATCCAAAGCTTTCAAGATCGAGAGACTGTAGATGTGTCGGGTAACAGCAGACAACAGTCTCTTGGAATGTCAAAAGCTCTCTGGAAAGGTCAGACAAGGCTGAGGGTCCTTGTTCTAGAAGAGTAATTTTAGCCTGGTTTCCTACCCCAAAAGTAAGCTTGTGTTACCTTTTTCTTTGTGTGTACTCTGCACCTTGGGTAGTATTAACACCGATCTGTCTGTGACCCTGCAGCTTCCCACTACAATCCAAGAAATAAAAGTAACGCCGTTGTGTTAAGATCAGCTCCACAGAACGTTACGGCGTGTCTTACTGTTGTATCTCATGATGTACTTCATGCTCTCCAGGTTCACAACCTTGCCCTGGTCTCGACGGAAGATTTTCGCCCTTGGAGCAAGCTCATAAGAGAAATCCATGCCATACTTCTCGACGTACGCCGCATATCCACTGAGATTGTAAATCTTTTCATGGAAAGGGATATTGTATGAAGGCCAGTACCCTGCAGAGACAAAACCCAACACCATCTGTTCATTGCTTTGAAAAGCTGAACACTCTAGCTTAGATCAGAAAAAAATAAGCCTTTTTCCATGCAGCACTGCCATTATCGGAATGTCGAGGAATAGCACGTCAAACAGGTTTGAACACAAGAAAATAAGGCAATAGTCACTGGCAAGGCCAGGGTTGACTCCCAGGATAACACCACTGGAAACTGTTCCCAGGCAACCCACCCCCACACTTCCACCCTGAGGACTCATCCCACAAAACTGCAGAGATCAGACTTGCCAGATTCCGAGATGAGCACGCAGAGCGGCCACAGCCCTCCTGCAGAGGTTCCCCAGCTCAACCTCAGAGGAACATAAGATCAATTTACCTCCACCAAACTTCCCAAAAAGATACTTAAAGTCACTCCTTTTTTTCCTCCCTTTGTCATCTGACCAAGGCAGAGTAATACACCGTGGTGAGATGACAGGGACACACACACACACAAACACAGAACTAATGGGATTGACAGGTGGCAGGTCAGCAAAGAGCACCCATTGGACACAGTGATAAGGAAAGCTGCATGTTAGCCAAGATCTGCCTCTGATGGTTCAGTCAGAGAACTAAGCCCTGCCCTAACTTGTCCAAGAGCAAGTGTGAATCCTGCAGTTTTGCTAAATCTAAAAGCAAAACAACAGCCAAAACTCTAGAGAGAGTTCTGAGTAGGTGACATACAATGCCTGAGACCAGACCAGTCTAGGAAGCAGAAAAGGTTGGAGGCACTCCAGGTCAGGATCTGGGTATATCAAGTCCAGGAAGAAATAAAAATAGATACCTATAACATAATGGGTTTGAGGTTTTGTTTGTTTGGGTGGTTTTGATGGTGTTTGGTTTGGGTTTCTCTTTTGGATTTGGTGTTCTTTGCAAGACAGGAGCAAAGGAGTGTGTAGGCAGAGAGTACATACCAGTCCCCAGCACACTTAGAGCTTCTTCTCACCAAAGCACTATCCCTTCCTGCTGTCAGGAGGGCATGTTGCTTCTCAATTCACATGCACCAGCATTTGGCTTGGAGATTTACTACCTAGACACTGGTTAGAGCAGCACCCTATGTACTTACATCAGCCAGCACAACATGCAGAGTCTGGCTCCAAGAAGCTCAACTGGGCCTCGCTGAGAGGGACACAGATACAAACCCAACTTCCTAAAGGGCAGAGAGACAGACAGTGCAAGCACTGGAACACTGCCTGAGCAGAGGCCTTGCCAGCTTGAGTTCTGCCCAGCATGCAGCACAGACCTGAATACTCTGTCTGCTGGGATTCATTTATGTGACCCAGGGCCTACCAGAGGGAAACAGATTGTGTACATGTTGTGTTGGTGTACAGGTGTCCTGCAGAAATGAGCACACTTGCCAGCCTCTAACGATACAGGCTGGAGGATATGGATACATCAGCTTCCAAACGAGTCGGGTTTCGTTATAATTCACAAAGGTGCCGTTATCATCTCACATGAACACAGCACATACCTACCATCTCCTTCTCCCACCTGGAAAAGCTTTGCTTAAATTGCCAAACTATCTTCAGAAGCTACCTGAACTTCTCCTCCAGAAAGAGCTCTTCTGTCTCAGGCTGTGAATCCCAGTCAGGCAGTGCAGCACCCAACCTATGGCAGGCTTTGCCCAGGGGCTGCTAGTAAGCCAGTGGGAACCATCCGTTCGGCCTGGCACGTGAGCAGGGATGGGAAAAGGGGGGTGAGGATGACAACGCAAAGGCAGCAAAACTTCTTTGAAACAAAATGCCTTCCTCCTCTGCCCATTAAGATGAAGATACTTCAGCAATGTTGAGGTAGAGCACAACTAGAAATGGAGGAAAAAAATGTGATCCCAGGTTCTGATCTCACATGATGATTTTCATGCTGAAATGGGTGCATTTTGTGTTTCCCAGCCCTCACTGATGGCTGGGAAACACAAACTGCAGACATCTTCTGCACCTGAACACAGTATTGCTCTCTCCCACCTCCTCTAACAGACCCCTGAGTTTGTTGTCCACGTACAAAAGGCACCTTGACATCTTTGCCTGTGAAGGGCAACATAAGAGATTGGTGATTTTTAGAACTCACCTGCAGCAGCCTATGAAACAAGTGGACAGAAGCCATAAAAAAAAGAGCTTTCATTTTCAAACCCATAACAGAAAATGCTTCCTTTATCCTAAGATACAGGGCTTACTTCATCAATATCTGCATTCATTCACCTGAGAACTCAATTCCCATTCTCTGTTGCTCTAGGTTATCTTTGGACACCAGCTGCAACACAGAGTATGCCAGGGTCAGCTACTCTACAGACACTTTAAGCCAGCACTGCTCTTTAGAAAGGCAGACTTCTTTCAGCTGGGCTGCTCCAAGAGCCAGGAAACAGGGCAGGGATCTCGATTACACTTGTCTGGTATCCTGCCTGGCATGGAAGAGTCTAAACTGCTACTTACAGGAGCAGCATTGGCTTACAGCAGCTGAGGTTTCCAAGGCAGTACTGCACCCTCTTGCAGTGCTTAGCCCACCCTGTGTGCTGTCCTCCTAATATTTAAACTACCAGCAACTGACTGGGGTGTTTTCCAGTGCACACAAGATGCATTCAGGCACCTGGAAAAACCCACACTGCAGTATGTAACTTCCAATACATGCCACCTTCCAGAACAGAGCAGCCACAGGTCTCCTAGGAGGAAATAATCAGTTGCTGTCATGCACTGCCAGGACACAGTTGCACTGCTTCAAATACCAGACTGTTAGCTGTTTCTCGCCTGTACTGCAACCCCCAACACAGCAGAGGAGCCAGCACCTCATCACACATTGGAAGAGAAGGTGCAACAGCCTGCTCTCATAGCTTCAGCTGAGAAAGGAGCCAGATAAGCATAAGGGAGAGACACAGGATTTTTTTCAATTTATAAGAAACATTTCAAAGCCACACCGAGATTGTGGTGATGCTTAACATAAGCCAGAACTTTCCAAGGTGCCAGACACAATGTAAAATTCCAAAGGGGAACAACCCCAGCTGCTAATGTAAATACATGTTTAGTCTTTTTGATGATGAAGAGTAATTCATCCATTTACCTCCTGAGTATGTGATTAGAGGAGGGAACATAGAACACCAGACATATGCTTAGATTTGTGGAATGAGCTCAGGCTCTTGGATGCTGACAAAGTGTCTAAGGAACACTTGTGAATGAAACCTGACAGCAGGTGGCTTGCTTCACATATATTTTTGTTTGTTTTCCTTTCACTTGTTGCTAGTCTGGCTGGGAAATAAGAAATCTTTTAAACAGCAAATATTTGTCATGCAAAGCTCCAGAAAGTTCAGGAGCTGACTGTACCAGACAACTCCCCTTGTATTTAGAAGCACTGTCTCCTTATAAGGTGACCCACTCAAACATTTCAATTAGCCACAGCATTGCAGTTGTTTAGTAACACTTCAAACAGATCTCACGTGTTTTTTTTCACAGGTCTTAAAGACAGGGCAAAATAATGCCAGGACAACAGAGTAAGAAAGGAAGGGGGAGAGGTGAGGGAAGTGTGGATGGGTGCAAAAAAAAAAAAAAAAAGAAATGAGTAGGGCAAGAGAAAGAAGATAAAGTCTATTTTCCCTCCTCTGCTTCTAAGAAACGTGGATGCTCACCACATTTCTACCACAGCATACAGGAGAAATTAATGTCCTATTACAGACCTGGCAACAGAGGGATGTTCACACAAAGCTTTCTAACTTGAAACTCAGCGTTCAACAAACCCTTCCCAGGTACACAGCATGAGTCTCCATCAGATGGCACAAAGAGATGGCTTTCCTAAGCCAGTAACTACTATAGGAGCCATTACCTTTCCGGAGAACATTTGTTTGATCAGAATATTCCACAAGGGTTGGGATCTGCTCAACAATGTACAATGCACCTTCATCAAGGCTCTTCTGCAGTCTGACCTTCTTCAGGTCCAGCACCATATACTGGTTGTTGTAGGTCCCTAGGTAGGAGAGCAGAGGGTTAAGAGTCCTGCCCGGGGAATGAAAAGGGCGCAAGGGGAAGAGGAAACACGTGCTTTTTTCCTACAAGTCCTGTGACAGTGTACTTACCAGAGTTGCACTTTGAGAAGGTTTCTGCCCAAGCTTTGCCACTGTCTGCCATCATGTTAGCAATGCGGACCCTCTGCCAAGCTAACAGTGATTCAGGCACCACTTGCTTAATGAGGGTTTGGTTGAACACACTGTTGGTAGTCTGCAACATTACCAAGCCGCTGCCTAGTATGTAGAAGTCATCCAGGGACACTAAAAAGCCTTAAACAGCAAAAATACAAAATCTGTTGTCTTAGTGAATCTTTGATATACTCACAGAACAAAACAGAGACAAGCCAAGAGAATATGAACGAGTCAATGTGTACTTGAAATCAAACTGTACAAATATTAAAGAGGAGGTGGTGACTTCTGCAAGTGCTTTAAGCCCTTCAGGCTTAACACACAATCTAAGCTTTTGTCTAGAGCATTTGCCTCATGTTCACATCTCAAGTTTGGAAGTTTCTCCTTCACATGTCAAGCTACATCTTACTTATATGCTGAGGACTACATACTATAAATGCCTAGTCAATGGTTGTTTCTGACAAAGAAGTGTCTTTTTAAAATTATAACAAGGAAAACCAAGAGTACAAGCTCCTTGAAGTGATTTTCATCAACCAGTTTCAATTTTTACTCTCAACACAAAATAGGTATTTCTGTAAATTAATCCCTTCTGGACTAAATCAAGCCACACAGTCTTCCTTCTAATTTAATCTTTTCCAGGTAACTATTCGTAAAAGAATATCCAAGAAACAGGCACTTCTTAAGTCATAAACCACATCCTGTATATGGAAATGTTTTACCTAATCCTCTTGCTGAAATGTTGTCATTGGGTTTTTATGCTTAATCAGCCCTCCAGGTTCAACTGAGATGGTTCTCTGGGCAGAAACCCCTGCCAGGTTACATGCTAAGAGAAGTACTAGGTCTAATTGCAGATCCCACGCCAGGAGGAGCTATACAGAACGGCAAGGGTCAGCTACAATGCCACAGATAGCACAGTGACAGCTTCATAGCTTGACTTTGAGATTCTCCAGTGGAAATATGGCTGCCAGGCTGGGGAAGAAAGGTTGTTAACTGAGCTCCCGACGAGGAAGTCATCCAGAACCTGGTCTCTTGCTAATGAGTTTTTAACAGTATCACTCTTCAAAGAGTACAAAATGCTAAAATGCTGCACAACAGCATAAAAATTTAGTTCCAGCCCAAAATATGCTACAGCAAGCATTATTAATGCCCTCTGCAATTAAAGGTCAGCAACCTATGACAGCCAGAAAGGTGATTTGGCTTTGCCTCCTATTTCTGGGATTTCATCAAAAGACAAACTTCCTTCACGCAAAACAACATTTAAGAACTTCATTTCAGGAAGATTTTTTTTAAAGTCTGAAGTTCTCAAATCAGAACAGATCAGGAAAAAGCACTTTGTGGTCATCTGTTCTCTAAAAATATGTCAACAAAGAACAGGCAGAACATAACTGGCAGCTCATAGTTCCTAGTATTCTATTCTTGGAGATAAAAAAATGTGTCAATAAATTACATACATCCACAGCAGCACTGTCTCTCAAAATAAGTAAGGAAAAGAAAAAAAAGTTCTTTAGAAAAAAGTTCTTTACTGTAAGAGTGGTGGAGCACTGGAACAGGTTGCCCAGAGACGTGATGGATGCCCCATCCCTGGAGAAGTTCAAGGCCAGGTTGGATGAGGCCCTGAGCAACCTGATCTAGTTGGGGGTGTCCCTGCTTCTTGCAGGGGGGTTGGACTAGATGACCTCTAGGAATCCCTTCCAACTCTAGCCATTCTATGATTCTCAAGGTTACAAACACTCCAAATCTGGCTCTGCCAATCCATTTTATACAAAAACATGCATGGGACACTCCAGTAATAAGCTGTTGTATAAACAGTTGAGTGCTTGCTCAGAGACAAGTAATGAAATTGTTAAACAGCTGTGATTCAAATCAAAACAAACAACCAACAAAAAAAACCCCAAACAACAAACCAAAACACTTTTAAAGGTGTTCTAAAAAGTCGCTGTGCTCATTCAAGTACAAAAAGAGTTAAGTTTTACAGGCTGGAAGTCAGAGACAGGAGGCCTAGCCATCACCTCAGTAGCTCCCTGCTGAGATGCTCTGGGCTACAAACACACTTGACAATGGAAAAGATGTCTTCCTTGGATTACCTTTCTTAATCCCATCAACAGCTGCTTCTCATGCCAGAACTGAACTCCTGCCAGCTGCTTTCCTTCCACTTCCAGACCTCTCCTAGGCACTAAGAAACTGCACATCCCACACTATAGCTCTGGCCTCTCGTCTTCTCTAGGAGCATCAAGTACTATTCTCTGCTTTCTTCCAGGTTTTCTACAGATGCTGGAGGGAGCAAGGAAGCAAGAAATGGTCTGGCAATACCTCGTGAGCAAGCTGGTCCCTTGAATACAAGGGTTACCTCTCTTTCCGTGTTTTACTCCAGCTAGCTGCTGCTCAGGCTGTGAGGAAGGATAATGCTGCACTTTCTGATCCTGCACTAACACCAGCTTATTTCAAAGCAAGGGACACATGTTACTTCTTTCTCCTGCCTCAGCAGTGTACTTCAAGACAACTTGTGCCATCTTGTTCCCCTGTCACAGTCCGTCTCAGTCCAGAGACGGCAGGTCACTACCTGAACTAGAGTGCTTGGGTCCAAACAGTTGATTCCCTTTCTTAAATAGGGTTCAAAACTAACAGTTCAAGATGAGGTCCATCCAAACACGGAAAACTCGGGAGCTGCAACCTCCCTGCTGTCCAAGGTAAACTGCACATTTCAGCAGTTAGGCTCTTTTCTTTGAATGCCTCAATGGTACAGAAAAATGACCACAAAGCATAACTTGGGGGAGGGGGACACTATCTCATATCCTGCAAAACATATCACCTACCTAGTCTCTGTCATCCCCCAAATGAGCTGGTACTAGAGATGGGAAACCTGTGGAAAACTCTTGGGAACTTTTACATAGGTATACAGGGGGCTTTTGTTAGATTGGGTTCAAAGGTAAGAAAGTTTCTTTTAGCAGAGGATTTAGATTAACAAATGAAATATAGAGAAAAATCAAGCAAAGGTAGACAGTAGAAGGCCAAGAGATCTTTATGCTTAAACAGGATACAGACAACAAAAATATAAATATATTTATAAATATAAGCATATATATGTAAATATAAAGAGATAAAGCAAAGAGCATCAGTAAATAACATACAAGACAAGAACACGACAACAAAAACTACTGAGGCAAGAAAGACAAATGTGAAGCAATCAACCAGAAGAGAACAGAACACACTAGAACAGACTGACCTTGTGGTCACCAGCTCAACATTCTGTATCAAAGGTGAAAAGGACAGTGCCTGAAAGACTCGAGGGCCTTCATCCCAGTGACCCCAGCCCACAACCACTGGATGACAGTGTGCAAGCACCAGAGGGAGGAGATGAACCCCAAGAACTGTTTTGAATAATCCAACCTTTTTGCAGAAATCTCCTGTATATGTATAACTTTGTACAACAAATACTCGGCTGTTAGTTGAAGTGGTGTGCAAGCTGGGGGGTGCCAGCCCCTGCACGGGAACAAACATACCTGCTTTACAACTCTTTGAGAGCTGTAGTTTGTTTGCACAAGTCACAGCATCACTTCACTCAAGACTTGTGAGCAACTGTGACACATCTGCACAATTTAAGTTCCCTACCACGTATGGATTCACCAACCATAACAAGCACTTGTGTGGAGCTTGAACAAGAACCTGAAGTCAGGGGTGCCCTAGAATTCAGCTCAAAGACATTGTTTGTGTCCAGAGGTTAACAGAGCTGTCCTATATGCAGCTTTGTACAGATGCTTTCAACAGAAGAGAAAACTATGAGCTGAGTTCAAGTGAGAGCTAGGATTAGTGTGGAAGTGAGAGCTAGGATTAGTGTGGAAGCTAGCTGCAAGCAGCTCATCACTCCACAAAAGCAGGTATTCCCAGCAGGTTTCCATTGGCTTTGTCTCTGCAGCACTACTGCTGCTCTGAAAGGGACAAAGCAGCAAACAGAGGACACACTGCAACAGCGAGGTCTGAGAACGCTCACAGGGATTTGGGGAACTGCTGGGAAAGAAAGCACGGATAGATTCTGCAATTCCTGCCGTACCTTTATGGTAAGTAAAGTACTAAGTACCCTTACCTGCTCAGTCACAGCAGAAGCAAGGAAGCGTGAGGCCCTCTAGCTGTGTCATCATGCAAACATGCATCATGGTTAGTGAATAATCTCAGACCCCTTGAGTAGTCACAAGCATTAGTTTTTGTAGTGTCGTACCCTGCCCTTTGCAATTCGTAAATAAACAACGTGGGTAACTTATTCGGTGACCTCCGGGAGAAATCGGGGAGTTGGCACGAGAAAGCAGAGTATTCCTTGACTCTTTTCGGACAGCTTTTGGACAGCAGAAGAGTTTTACTTCATATTAAATCTACTGGATGACAGAAATCTTTTAATTAGGTGTCACTGAAGGCTTAGAAGGACACGTGACTTTTAATGCTCTTTCTTTCCTCCAAAAGTAAACGATGACATGTACGATAGGATTATGGGAAAGCTCAGGGGAGCTTACTAACTTGGTCTCTCTTACTGGTTCTTATCGTCTATCAGGACAGAGATAAAGAGTGGGAACCTGCATGCAGGGAAAAGTCTTCAAAAGTTGAACCATGGCCAGGACCTGCAGATTCTGTGGTCAGATGCCCTAAAAATAAAAAGCTCCAACTCATCACAACATGGAGCAAAGGAATTTGGCAGTTCCCTCCTTCCCATGTGACCATCACCAGGCCAGTACTTTAGAGCTTGCTCATCCCCTGGAAAACTGCTAGCCTGTGAACTACACCCACAGCTAATGCAATTTGCTGCAGTCAATGGATCATGTTTGTCTACTTGCAATAGTACCATGTAATTAGGCAGCCAGTGAGTACACTCAACATACCACAGGTCTCAAACTTCACCCTGACCATGGGATCTACATTTTGCAATAGTACTCTCTGAATTTTGTTGGTAGAAGTACACCTTACCACATGACTTACCACATGTGTCAGAGTCTACCTGGCACAAGCAAGCTCTAAAAAGAGGCGTCTCTGCAGACTTTGGTCTTCAGGAAACACCCTCGAATTTTATACCCTAGTGAACAGATCCCAAACATTTACAAGTCCTACAAGGAGCAGCTGAGGAAGCTGGGGGTGTTTAGTCTGGAGAAGAGGAGGCTGAGGGGAGACCTTGCTGCTCTCTACAAATACCTGCAAAGAGGGTGTAGAGAGGTGGGGGTTGGTCTCTTTTCTCAGGTAACAAGCGATAGGACGAGATGGTTACAAACTGCACCAGGGGAGATTTAGGTTAGATGTCAGGAAAAATTTCTTCACTAGAAAGAATTGTCAGGCACTGGAACAGACTGCCCAGGGAAGTGGTGGAGTCACCATCTCTGAAGGGATTTAAGAGGCAAATAGATGACGTCCTGACAGATATTATCTAGAGGTGGACTAGGCAGGGTTAGGCTGGGGTTGGATTTGATGACTTTAAAGATCTCTTCCAACCCAAGTGTTTCTGTGATTTCAGCATAGCAGTAAATGATTTTTCAGTTATCCTCCCAAATAGTGTTATCGGTCTCATTAAAACAGAAGACTTGTATTTCACTCTATAAAAAGAATCCACAAGAGGAATAACCCAGAGACATCCACATAGACACCCACTAAAAATAAAATAATAAATGTTCTGCATAGCTGATCCCGACAGCTAGCTTTGGATATGCAGCACAACGCAGCCACATTCTCCTGAAGGACAGTACTACCCTCAGCAGTATTTCTGCTGAGAGATACAAGATCCAGAATAACATTCTGTACGTTCAGGTGATGAACAGTGTGCAGACAGAAGCCTTGGCTTTCTTCCAAGCTTATACAGTCTTGGCAAAATTCCTTTCAACAAGAGAGTGAGAGTGAAATTCCTCCAAGGCAACTGGAGATAACACAAGCTCTTGAAAGGCTGTGCACTTAATAGGCGTTTGCCAGAAAACCTATACTCCTTCCTCAAAGCAACAATCTCAGAGAATGTTGTATTCCCCAGGATCACTGAGGAGGGTTAGAAACCCACAGAAAGACTTCCTTTCAAAGCAAAATTAATGCAGCTGCTTTCCAAAACAGCTTCTCTGTCAGTCTCAAGAGTCCCTGCCACAAAGGACCCTTCCTTGCCTTTGTAGTAAAGCAAGCACAGTAATTAACCAAAACACATTTTTTAAAATCAAACAACAAAATTCCATCAGAATGAAACCATTTTCTACAGTACACACTTCAATTTAAAATTTCTATAAAGATTCTTGAGTGTGCAGGTGAAATTTAAAATTCACCTTTAAAAGCTCATTCAGTACTCACTCAGCTTTAATATTTGCTTTGGCTTTTCATGTTTGTGTTTCTTGGGTATGTATTTTACCACTGAAACATTAACTGCTGGCCATTTCTAACATGCTTCTGGGAAAGCTGAGAATATTATATGCAGCCTAATCTTCCCAAGGGAAATTTTAAATATTCTGACTAGCTATATTACTAACACATGAAAAAAGCATTAGGAAAGCATAAAAAAAATACTCCCCTCTACAACAGCTTACAGAGAATCTGGAAGAGTAAGATGCCAGGAAGAGAAACCAAACTGAAGGTTTAGCTAAGCCTGAAGTCAATACAATTTCAGATGGCTAGTGTTTGATACTCTCTAACAATCCCCTTAAAGCCTCAGTCACCCCACAGTCAGGAACAGAAGTGTTCAAAACTTAGTAACAAACCTGTGAATGCTGGCGGCAGGGCGAGTTCAACAGTTGAGGTAACTGCAGACTATGAGCAGAATTCAAAGCAGCATACTTGTGCCAGAGGTAGAATATTTAACTAGTACTATTTAGAGCACTGAAGGTGATAAAATCAACAAGAAAGGATGACAACATCATGTTCAAGCCAGAAAACTGAAGACAGACATAATTTTGTCCTGTCAGTGGCTAAACATTAAAGGTAGATTGAAGCCAGTGCTTGATATCTTTTCCTAGACCAAACATCTGCAAGACAGTAAGATGGTCCATGCCATCTTGAACATCCACATAGTTTTCGTTTTCTTGAGTTTACCTGGGTAACTGCTGAATGAGACACGGCTGGTGCTCGTGGCTGGATCAACTATGTTGAAGTTCCAATGCTTATATATCCTCAGAGTGGCTGCATATGTAAACCAGCTGGAATGGGCAAAATATATATTCTCATATCCAGGTAGAACCTGGAAAACAGAAGCAGAAAGATGAATGAATTCAGACACTACTATATTCTGCATGTTTTGTACTTGATAAAACAAGTTGTTCTCCTAGATACTAAGAAGTTTGACTAACTGCACTGCTCAAGTAGCAGATAATTGTACTTTTAGCTGTGTACTTATTGCACTCCTGAAGCCTCTGGAAATAACTCTTGTCCATGTGTTGCTTTCAAACAATTAGCTGCTATTTTTCAAAATGGAACAGCTTAGGGTTTTCAGGGATACCTGGATCACATGGCATATTTTGTTTCCCCTGCTCCCTTTTGAATACTTGCATTTACACATTCAGATCAGTTCCCTGCAAATGTATTCAACATTAATTTAGGATATGCTGTTTCTGTGAAAATGCCTTTGGGTGACTTTAAAGTACAGAAGCAAAGGTAAGTGCATTCATTTTGAAAAGGTAAATATATATTGATAGTACATATTTTCAAAGCATTTCCTTGGTTCTAAGCTTTGTTAGCTCAGAAGCCTCTTGCTGTAGAAAAATGCCTGAATGAATGATTCTCAATTTAAGGAGAATAGTTTTTGTCTAGGATATATCGAGTCTGAAAAAAAAATAAAGTGTAATTGCCACCTTGATGTATCAGACATTTTTGCTAAAAGCATTATTTTGTTGTTAGTACTTCCATTAGATAGCCATTTCGGACATCACTGCTAACACTCAGGAAACATCAAGTCATTTGCATCCATTTGTTCTTGTGTTAGCACTGTCCTTCAGTTTAAATATTCCCCTTCCCCGCCTCCCTGCTTATTTGCACAGGGTACATGCAGACAATCACAAGACCCCTTTAAGGCTTCACCTAGTTAGGTGAAACAAGTTACTCTCTTCCACTCTCCTCTGCATGGTAGTTTCCCTTTCCCTAGTAATTCTAGTAGCTTTTCACTGTCAATCTCTATTGTTTTGGTTTGGATTTTTCCCCTGCCCCGAACACAAGTGAGCCAAACTGAACCCAGAATTGTATAGAAGCACAAATAACAACTGCATAAAAGCACCTTGATTGACAGGAGTCTCTATGCACATACAAAAACCAGTGAAGACTCCAGAAGCAGAGTTTCAGGACACCATAAATGACTTTTTTTTGTGCTCACCTTGATGAGGGCAGAGCAGTGACCCATATCCCACTGATATTTTCCATGGCTTCCTGGCTCCACATTGCATTGTCCACTCCGTCCAGAATACTCAAATAATGCAGGAATGAGATCCAACAGGTCTCCAACTGCATTCAGAAACTGAATATCAAAGACGCTCAGTGGCTGAGGAAAGGGAGAAAAGAGACCACAAAACACTTTGAGACTAGGCTTTAGGCAACCTGATCTAATGGAAGGTGTCCCAGTCCATGGCATGGGGGAACCAGATGATTTTTGAGGTCCCTTACAACCCAAGCATTCTATGATACAACAGTCTCAGCTGTTAGAATTTCTTTTCCTCTCAAAGAAAGCTCTTCTATGGTTCTACAAAATCCTGCTCCCAAGGACCTGGGTGCATTAGGCTCCTAAATACCTACAAGTCTGACCCATATTGTGGCATTACCAATGCTAGCATTTCTGAAGAGTAAAGGAGACACTAGCAGTAACTCAGGAAGCCTTTCTGTACCTTTGCAATCATCAGTCTACTGTTACTGTTATACTGGTGCAATAGTAAAATATTTTTTGTGTGTGTTTATCTAGATGTTTCTGAAGAGCAGCGCATTTCTATTAAACACACTAGGGAGTTTGGGGGATTTGTCTAAAATCTAATTTAAGACAAACTGAGGAAGATACAAATGAGGGAAGTGAGATATGTTAACAACACTAATTAAGTATGGAACCAGCTGAAGAGAGGAAGTCAGTCAAAAGGCACTCTGCCAGGTGCTTTTGTAACCTCAGTATGGTTGGAGCTAACCATGGCCAGGGTCAACTACACTCAGCTCACTGTGCCACATGCTCTTCAGAACTTTCTCGTCATTTGCCTCTCCAAAACCAAGAGCTTAATAGTAGTCTAACCTCAAACTTCAAGGACCATTTTCTAAATCATTCATGCTCTTGTTTGCACTATGCCTTTAGTTAATGTAAGGCATAAGGAAAAGAAGTGAGAACATACATCACTGTAGGGCTATGAATATAGAACAGGGCATAATCACATAGCAGGAAACACATTACTTGCAATATAAATTACTGTTATTACACCATACAGCTGACCTCTCTACAAACCCCAATAAAGGGGACACAAGGATATGGAAAAAGTAAATGGCAGCAAATCCATTTAGTTTTTATTCCAAAGGTTGAACTCTGTGCTATCCATCTGCTAGTTTGGCAGAGAGAATAACCAACTCGGGGAAAAAAAAAAACTAAACCAAAAATAAATGTAAATTCTAGACAATATATCCCAGGGAAGGAATTAAACCTTCCCACAATGCTTACCAAGACAAGTGAGACACATAAGCTATTCTTCACAACTAAAGTCACATATTGCAGAAGGCCCTAACATCAGCTATAGTGCAAGAAAGAAATCCAAAGCAAACTTTCACATATATTAAACTGCTTTAGCTCATCGTGTTTTTGCTGTATAAAAACAGATAAATATCAACAGATAAACATAACAGATAACTATCAAGAGATCTATCTTCAGATAGTTTCAATCAACTCAGTGGTATTTACAAGTCCATTTTCCTCCATCCACTTAAAGGTCTGCAAGCCCACCACACAAAAGAGAAGCTGTTTTCTGATGTCCAATTTACGCAGGTTTTACTGTACAGTACCACCAGGAGTGGGGCAACCAGGATTACATATGAGAACGCAAAGCAAACCCTGAGATATCTTAATTGTACTTGGCCTTTTTTGGCAAGTACACATTCTCCTCCATAAAACCTGTCTTCATTGCAACAACTACAGGCAACCAACACTGCTGCAGCAACATTTGGAATTGACTATGTATTTTTTAAAAGTTTCGCATTTCTGTGCTTTCTTACAGTCACTGTAAGTCAAAAATTCACTAACCACTAGTATCTCCTTTCAGCCAGAACAGAGGTGCCAAGCAAGGAAGCTATCAGAACTGTGTGTGCAGAAAGGTGGCCAGAAACAAGAGGGAAGACCCATTTAAATCAGAAAGCAAAGGTTATGTAAACTCCTAGGGCTCCACTGGATGAGATGAGGCTGCCAGCTCCCAAAGCCAGCCAAAGCATCAGAGAAATAAAAGAGGAACTGGGTAGTTTAAGTACCCACTCGGGTTCTGTTTTCATTCCCCTTTTGAGGGGCAAGCAGATTTTGTTCCAGTTTGTTTCCAAGAATTCATTGCTCTTCCTGGATAAACCTGCTTTTGTGTTTAGAATGATCTGATGCTCAGTAACAACAAAAAAGCACAGTGTACACAGCTTCCCTGGAGCTTCAGTAAAAGAGCACATTCAAACAGAAGTCTCAGGTGTCTGCAATGCAGGCCAAAGCTGGGGGTTTCAGAAGTGGCCCAAACCATCTGCCACAAGACTGAAAGCCTCAGTTCAGGAATTACAGCCAATTTACAGAATACATGGAGAAGTCCTCTCTGGAACAAGTTCTTCAATGTCCACCATTAAGAACTAGACTAAAAATGGTGTGCACCATTACAAGTGCATGATATAGGGCATATTATGGTCTTTTGTAACCACCTCCTCCCATCTCACACAGCAATACCAGGAAAATTCCTTGCAAGCACAGTGCACATCCTGAAGAAGAGAGAATGAATGAGCTCAACTGACAAGCAGAGAAGAGGTATAGCTACAGGTGGTACAGCCACGAGAGAAAAGGTCATTTTGCTAGAATGTGTGCTGCCTCCTCTAGGGTACTACCCTTAATAGCAAAAGAAAAATAAATGTATGAAATTGAGCTGGAGTTACATCAGCTGTAAGGAGAAATAAACTGAGGATGGGGAGGAGGTAGGAGAGAAATAACCTTAAAGGCTTGTCTTTGCCTTAGCACAGCAATATAGAATCATAGAATATCCTGAGTTGGAAAGATCATCAAGTCCAACTCCTGGGTCCACACAGGGCCAGCCAAGTCAGAGCATGGGACTGAGTGCATGGTCCAGACACTTCTGGAACTCAGTCAAGCTCAGTGCTGTGACCACTTCCCTGAGGAGTCTGTTCCAGTGCCTGACCACCCTCTCCATAAAGAGCCTCTTAATATCCAACCTAAACCTCCCCTATCACTGCTTCATACCATTCCCTCAGGTTCTATTACTGGATGACAAAGAGGTTACTCTGTAAATAGAATTTACTCTGTAAAAAACTGCCTTCCCACTCATGAGCATTCTCAGTACAAAATAAGGAAGCACTAACAGACGACTGTCCTAGAATCATTGTACTACTGAAAACTCTGTCACCTCCTTATTCAAGAGTAATTTCCCTGTGTAGACAAGCCCAAGATTAATCACAGCGTTGGTAAAGCATCAGGCAGATGAAAAGGCTTAGTGTTCCGAGTGCCCCTCCTTCAGAAATTGTCTTGACAAAAGGGTTGGGCTTGTTTACTGGATATAAAATGTTGCTAAACCAGATGGAACAATGTCAAGCTAACATGAAAACTTATTCAGATTTTGACATCACTCTTAATGATACCTGTAAATATCAAATTCAAAATACAGAATTTCACAGTATGCATTGCCTTCACACAGGTCTCAATGGGAGCACACACTTAAAACAGCCTGGCAGGAAGACAGACTTCATGCAATTAAAAAAAACTTTAGAACAGTACATTATAAAACATATGCTTTATACATATAGGAATTTTCTAAAAAAATATTTACTAGTACTATCAACGAACAGTTCCAAGTACACACCAAATTTTTCTTTCTGTAGAAAGACTCAATTACATGTGGCAGACACACTGGTTCTACAATATGTAAGAGAAGCACACCTGAAGTTTAGGGGAGAAAAAACATTTCAGAGTGGCCTGTGTGCACATCATTCAACTCTCATTTAAGCCCTATGTGGATTCAGTATAGCTTCAAACTACCACTCATCTAAACTACCACTCAGGCTAAGTCAAATCTTTTCACTTGTCTTCTTCAAACAGGTACACATCAACTAATCCACCAAATGTAAAACTCCAACTACTTGCAAGTTTGAAACACTTGCAAGTGCTGATAGGAAACCTTGGCATATGAGACATGTAACATTAAAAGCTACTGATTGCCCAGTACTCAGCATTGAAATCCACAGACTTTGTAAATGCACACCCAATCTTTTGGGGGTAAACACACACTCCATCTTTTGACCCATCCTTAACCAACCAGCTCCTCACTGTTCAGGAGAGCACTCTGTTCGTGCACAGGCATTCACAGGGTGGTGAGAGAGTTAGGAGGGAAAAGCTCCCAGCTTTTCTTCTGCTGCGTTTAGCTTTCTTTTAAGCTTAGGACATTGGAGAGGAAATTGCTCTCTGCAAATAAAGAGTGTAATTACAGAGTAATCAGTTATATTTAGAAGTATGCACAGGTTTTCCCAACAGCAGTTAGAGTAAGGCAACAAAATACAGCCAGTCACATGTTGGGTTTTGGTTCAGTTTTCAGGGCTTTTTTTTGTCTGTTTATGGTGGAGTGAGGAGTGCAGTTAAAGAAAACCACCACACAACCCACACGTGTGGCAGTCTCAGTATTTCCAATGTTCATTACCAACTCACCAATGCAAGCTGCTGCACCACTGGAGATCAAGAGATAAACTCATTCCCAATGATAACAATCCTATGACAATGCACATAGAGAAGGGATTCTGCATTTAATGGAACAAAGTAGCTACCTACCAAAGGAAAGAAGGAAGAAGAGACTCAAGGCACTACAGAAAAGATGCAATAGGAATGAGATTTGCATTTGAAAACATGCAGAGTTATTTGTAGGGGCTTTCAGTAACAAGTTGAATTATTTGTTTTTAGGTAAGAATTAAGTAATGAATCCTAGAGTGGTTTGGCTTGGAAGGGACCTAGTTCCAACCCCCTGCCATGGGAAGAGACACCCTCTACCAGACCAGGCTGCCCAAAGCCCCGTCCAACCTGGCCCTGAACACTGTCAGGGAGGGAGCAGCCACAGCTTCTCTGGGCAATCTCTGCCTCACTACCCCACCTTCTAATCTAAATTAACCATCTTTTACTTAAACCCATTACCCCTTTCCCATTCACTACATGCCTCTGCAAACAGTCCCTCCCCAAGGGTAAATGCTCATTACTGCAGTTGTTGCCCAAAGAAACTCAAAAACAACACTGATGAATTGAACCAAAGTATAATACTCAGAAATAAGGTGTAGAGGAGTGGGGAATAATCTAATTAGGTTAATTTATTTGCCAAATATTCTACTTACTAAGAAATAAAATAAGAGAACCTTTTAAATATTCTTACAGTATGTACTGGAAGAGATAAGTTGCAAACAGCCTCTCTGGAGGGCAGATGTTCTTTAATCACAAGGAGCAAAGAAGATACTGTTGTCTTCTGCAGGGGGGTGGGGGTGGTGTTTGTTTTGTTTGTTAGTTTGGCTTTTTAAAGTGTCAACAGTTTACAGAAGCTGGGTTGATGCTCAGCTAAGTAGATGTATCAAAGCTACAATACTAGTCAGTAACTGCATCTGCACCTGTTTTTATTGTTCATGTAAACTTGGAGCAACAACCTTCAAGCTCTTCATTTCCTGAAGGGGATCCTAATAGCACTGAGCATGTACAGAAACAGCATCACTGTAACCTCATCTCCCAAAAGCAGTTCAAAAGTATCCTGGTATCCAACAAAGCAAACTGCATGTATTTTTTGCAGAGCTGTCAGGTATCATGTTTATGCCTAGGAATATCAAACATGTAGGTGCAAAAGCATCTGTCTAAATTGTATCCAGAGGTAAGAAACTGATGTTAACTTACTGGCTCTGGCAAACAGAGGAACCTGCAGCACCATCTCAAGTGAGATATACGTACAGAGAGAATTTCTGCTTCTAAAAGAAAGGCAGGGATCCCACACAAGTCATACAGCCAAAAGCTAAAATTGTGAATAACACAGAAAGGATTAGAAATAAATCCCACTACCCGCTCCAGGCACATTTGGGAAAAGAACATAGAAATCTATCTCCACTGTATATAATAAAAAAAAAAGAGGGAACATATTTCAGACAGAACCGCATATTTGAACTTCCACTAAATGCACCATTTTTATATAGGCATGCCAATGAGCTATCTGAAAAGAGGATTAAAAATAATTCAGTTACTTCAGAGGTCTGTGCTTTTTAGTGTCAAATACACTGTTAAATAAATAAATAATGGGTAATACATTGTGCAGGCAGGATATGCCTAAGAAATGGTTCACACTAACTAACACTTTACCCTTTTTTCCCCATCTGAATCTAAAGGATTCAGAAGCAGACAAAAACATTTATGAGCTTTGCAGGGCTCTTCAGATACATGTGTCATGCAAAAGGGAATTTATGATTTCTTTTCCTAGAAAGTCACAACTTAAAGTCTTAGCATCTTTCCTATAATTCAGGCCCGTGAGGTTGGATCTTTCCATATTTTCTTTTAGTCTGAGCTGGTTCTCCATTCATGAAAGCCCTAGCAACACAAGAAAGGTGTATCTTTCTACACATGAAAGATGTGTATTTTACTAAAACCCAGCTGTTTAGTATTTAGCATTCATAGATTCTCTGAATTCTTGATATGGTTAAACAAAGGGGTCAGATACAATTCTGAAAGTCTTACACAGAGAAACCTATTAGACTTAAGAAAAGTGATAAAATGACAATAGCTCTACTGGAGTTAAAGGAGCTATGCTGTTCCACACAAGTTCCACACAAATCCAGAACACAATTCAAAGTGAATTAAAAAACCTCAGAACACTATATCCCATTTGGCATGCCACAACACTGACCGTTATATTTTGTAACGGAGACTTCGAAGGAGAAGGCATTCAGCAATATAGAACATATGTCAAATAGAAAGGTTTTTAAGATTTGAAATCTGATGCTTGGAAATAAGAATGAAAGCTTTAATACACTCCCTACATGCTGATTCATGCTGTTACAACTAATCTCAATACCTAGAGGAACATTTACTCATTAACAATTGTTAAGTGATGACAGCAAGCACTCAGAAGTGCCTGTCCTTCCAATGTTCACACAAGGCTAGAAAAGCCACCCCCAATCTAATCAGCACATGACCACCCAGGGTTCCATGTCCAGTGCAAAGGATCTGTGGTGACATGACCCAAGTGCTCAGTCATGTTATCTACACTGAGCAGCCACTGAGGTTTTTGTAGAATGGCATGCAGAACGAGTACTGGCCATTAATGATCCTTTAAAAAAAAACAACCCTTCTCCCACCTTTGTCCTCTGAAATCCCATCCCCAGCTACTGAAAGAGAGATGCAGTAATCTTACTGTTTGTTTGTGTAGTTTAGCCCACTCGAGGGCTCCCATGTACAGACCATCCAGCTGTGCAATAACATAGCCAGCATGCCTCCAAAAGGGGTCATCCTTATTATTTCTGATTTGTTGTCTTGTCCATTGATCTTGTTTCCTGCAGAGGAACAAACAGGTTGGGATTTTCTTGCTTTTGTTCTAGAGTATCATTGATAATGCAGGGACAATGTACTATGACCCAGATGATCAACCTCCCTAGTGTTGAGGCAAATCATGCTTTGGAAACCTTGCAGACATAAACATGTCTGGGTGTAAATGTTCAGATCCTAGAGTACAGCAGCGTGCCTCTACCTCTATGAAAGAAAGAGTTGGACTCCACCTTCGAGGGGGACTCTGCTACATCAGATGTAGCATCCCCTTATGGTGAGTAAAGCAAAACAGGAATTTCATAGGTCAGATGAACCTTTTAAATGCTTATTTAAGGATAACATGTCTGACCTCTGAACAGCCTGCTTTTGTCCCCTATGTACAAGTGCACTGAAGGTGTGCTGGTGGTCCTCAAAACACCACCTAAGAACTGTTGCTATCCCTCTCCAAGGAAAAGGTAGGAGGCCAAATCCAATCATCCCATGTGCCAAATCCAATTATGAGGTTACTAGCCAAATAACCCAGGTTTGCAGAACAAGGTAATACAAGTTGACCAGACCCTAGGGCAAGAGCAGCCAGTATTAAAAGGATCTGCCAGAGTTCCCTCATTCACTGTGAACAAAGGGCCACAGAAGAACTACAGCCATGAGAGTAGTGGCAGATCAGATTACTGTCTCTCATTCTCCTGCATACATCCATGGCAGCAAAAAAAAAAAAAGAGTGTGAACCTGGTAAGGAAGCGGTTTATGGGAGACAAAACCAGCCAGATTTAACTTTCTGGAAACAACAATCATGTCACAGCATGCAGGGCTAAAGACATTCAGAACAACACAGCAGCCCATGTTGCAAGAAAACTATTAACCAAAGCAGGAGTCCAGGATATAGGTAACAGAAAAATTACACAAGGCCATCTCCATCCTCCAGCAATGCAACACGGAGGGTAGAGCTACTATGCAGAGTCATTCTGGAAAAAAACCCAGACATGATAGCTAGCCCACTGTTCTCACAAACAGAACAGCAGTGCTGAATAATGATAGTAAGTGAACAGTAAGACATGGTTTCCCCCACACACTCTTCTTTTTAGATAAGCTAAATCAAAACCAACTTTATATATGTGTACCAATAGCAGAATTAGTCAGATATATAACCCCCTGTGGAAAGCACAAGACAAGGGAAAGATGGAAAAACAGTTCCCAGAAATGACCAAAGTTCCACGTAAGTATTTGTAATGGAAGAACATGTAAGTCTAAGGAGATTTAAACAAGTGGCAATGACAGCTGAGTTTCCCAGTACCTGGCCTGGTTCTTCTCCCACTTGTAGTTTCCCACCAGTGTGGCTGCATTATTTGAGCAGAATTACTTTTGATTTATAGAGCTGAAGAGAAAAGGGAATCAGGACTTTTGTGATTAGAACAGAATTTACGTCAGAGGTAGAATAAACACTAACCTAACAGAGCAAGGAAAGGATACACAGTGCTAAAAAGATTAAGTGCCAAGAGACCACACTGTTCAGCGTAACATTCAAAAAATACCAGGAAAGGATTTTTACAAGAATTACATTCAAAATTCATTGGCACAACCCACACCCCTTTGTAGCAATAGTTTCAATCATTTATTTGAAATAATCAGAATTACTGAAGGGCATGTGCTTTTCTTGTATGTTTAGCACTTCTTCCATACTAACAGCATTCAGAGGAAAAGGAAGCATATGTTTTCTTTAGTCCATAAGGAAGATAATAAACCCTCAAAAGTTCTGTCACTCTCCAAGCCTCGAATAATTTCTTTTCTAATAACTGAATACATACGCCATAAAATTCTGAACTCCACTTCGAACGGTGGGATTCTTGATTAACTGCGGATACATATTTGCAGCATGGTCATACATATGCCTGAAACAACAAGAGAAGCAGAGGTTATTCTTCTGCATCTTCCATTCCTTGTGCTTACTAACCCACTGGTCAACAAGCATTGATAGAACAGCACCACAACTCACAAAATAAGCTTTTCCTAATCACAGAAATTATTTCATATCTTTAAAGCATGACAAACAACAAAGATAACAAATGGATTGTTGAAATAGCTATTCTATTTGGAACTAATAAAACACAGATCTGAGGAAATAATTTGCAGATTCAGTTGTCAGAATTTCTCTCTGAAATCCAGCAGCTTTTACTTACCATTACCCATGCAACTTCCTTACCAGTTAAGCTGAATATCTCCATTTTAAAGCTTATTTATGTTAATCATATTCCCACAGAAACTCCCTAAACAGATTCAATTTTATGGAGACCAGAATTACTGTACTAGTTTTTTGTTTAATTCGGTTAGCTGTTTCATCCCCATTAACTAATAGAAGCAAAAGTTGTAGGGTTAGGCTTTTATTTTTTGCTTGGTTAACTGGCAGGTTTTTGTTTGTTTTGAAGTGAATTTTCAATATGAAATCAACTGCCAAAAACTGTTAATGATTCCAAAAGTTAAAATCATGCTTCCTTATCAGGTCAGATGTAATTGTCTGATTCAAACTAAAACAGAACTTCTGTTTTCTTTTTTCTTTCTGCTCATTTTTTCTCCTGTCAGCATTTCATAAGCTGAGACAGTGGTTTTCAGTCACTGAATGAAAAAAAAAAGGAGAAAAGGAGATAAATATTTAGTTCTAGGTGGCTAAGATACCAGCCTCAAAGAAAATACATGCCAGTAGGACAGAATCCCCAACATTAAAACTCATGAGGGCAATTTTCTCCATGAGGGATACAGACAGGAGCTATTCCCTGTTTCCCTCAGGGTATAATTTGAGAATGCAGAGAGATGATTTAATGGTTTGTTGATAATTAAAAAAACCCGATCCATTGACCTATTACGCTCTTCCTGTCCCTTGCCCCATTCCCAGCTGTTTAAGTACTCAATTGCGTGACCCTGCTGCCTTATCTCAGCTCTGGTATTCTCATTACCAAATCTAATTATCAGCATAATTTCAGGCAAAACACTAGCCCAGGAAAAAAAAATATTCTGGCAGGTTTTAGTTTGATTTAGGAAACAGATAAACAAGTGGTGCAAGAAGGCAGCTTTCTACTGCATTAGTAAATCAACTAAGGCATGAAAGGGTCTGCTCAGTGCTAGGACAGACACAAGATGGGGGACTGGATGGATGGATGGAGGCAAGAGCTGAGGCAAGAGAGTGTTCAGCAGCTTTGCACCATTGGTCCTTTCAGGAAACTGCAGCTACAGCACCAATTTTAATTCTAGAATTTCCTATCTCCCATTTAACACAGGACTATGTGTCATAATTATAACCTACTTCTCAAAGAGGACAAGAGAGTTAGAGATCAATATTTTCTACCTGTGCAGTCTGAGAATTTGGTAAATAAAAACTCCAAGTAACTTAAGGAAGGAAATTATAGCACAACATACTCTATAATACAACCAGAGCTCTCAAGGCACTAAAGAGAAGCAAATAGTTCCTCCAGACATTCCACCTGGCAGATGGTCTTTTAGGGATGAGAACCATGAGGATAAAAACAGCCAGAATTATTAATCTGATCACTGTCTGGGCCAGGAGAAATGATCAGAACCAGGGTTCAACCATCAACTCTACTCTTTCCAGTTTGCACTCAAGGGTTATGCAACACAAGGCAGATTTTTACACTAGCAGTATCGTCAGTATATATATGACTGATGTGGAAATTTTGTTAGTTCAGAATCAGAGGAGTGAAAACAGCTTCTTTAACATCCATTTTTCTTGTCTATACTAACAGAGGACAATTCCTGGAACTGATTTTTTTTTTAAATTCTCGAGGCTACTGAGAATTTTTCCCCTTGTTACTCTGGTTTGGTTTGGGGCTTTTATCTAGCTGGTTTTGGGCTGCGGGTTTGTTTTGGTTTTATTTAACAAAGCTTCCACATGCATGATTCACATGTTTTGTGAGGGTATCATCCTCAAAGTAAATTGGATCATTATAGTAAGGTAAGACTTTGCAACTGTATCGAAGACCAAATGCAAGACAATTACAAAGCTGAGACAAGAATTCAAAGTCTAAAACCAGCAAAGCAGAGCCCTGCTTTTTCAAATTAAAGAGTAAGATGACAGGACTCAGGTCAGCAGAGGTTATAGCAGGGACCAAAAAAAAACCCCAAAAAAACCAAAAAGAGAGTACAATTAATGTTGCTTCAAATTTAAATACTGCTCTGAGGCACCTGGCATGCCACAATTAGAATGGATTAAAAGCATGTGCTTAACAACACAATTTTAGATGGCTCTGCCACTGCCAAATTAAAGTGAGGCCTCATTAACACTCTAACGGGAGAAGAGAATTCTTACCCAAGAAACCCAAACTTGGATGGTTGATAGGACTTGACCTTACAAAGAAGTGAGAGACTGGGGATAAAAGTCTGTATCTTCAGACACTACAGGCTAGAATTAGATTTATCCCACCTCTAACTATTTGTTCCCAAATGGGCAGCTATGTGAATCAGGTACCAGCACTATAAAGATAAATCATGCTCTAGAAAAGGTTTGTATTTCTACCCTCACTGGTAAATGGATCTGACTAGCTTAGTAATTACTTTTTCTACCACTGACCTACACAGCTAGAGCTGAGATTAATTTTTCCTCAGTAATCTCAGATCAGAAAGTCCCAGCATGTTTTTTTTTTGGTTTTTTTTTTCTAAATCTAGTTGTCTTACATTCTGCTTAGGCTCTTTTTAAGGACAGAGCATTCACTTTTAAGAGAGCTGCTTTGACATTCTTTAGGTTACATGATGTGTCTAAAAAAACTTCAGTGTAATATGAGAACTGAGCTGGCTGACAATTCCAGGTGGTATCCAAATTGGAGGCACTGTAAAGCTGGAGCTACTGCTCACCAGACAGCTTCTGCAGGAACCTGTGCCTGTGATACTGGCATCAGGCATGCCACGTATCCTTCCTACTCATGCATCACATCAGAGCTCTTCTTAGCAGGCCTCCAGGGTTTCTGCAAAGTGCCACCCTGGCTCCTTACAGAGTCATTACCACAGATCATAGAATCATAGAATCATAGAATTTTAAGGCTGGAAATGACCCCTAAGATCATCTGGTCCAACCAGATGGACACAACATGGCTGGAAACCCAGGAGTTGGTCAGGCTACAGGCAGCAATGTGCTAGAGGGCACTTCAATGGGCCTGCCCAATGTTTTCACATTGGAAGGCTGCACCATCTAAGGTGGTGCTTGTACAGGCAAGTGACTTATGCATCTTCCCTCTGGTAGCTGAGTGATTGTTGATCCACATAAAGTCTTCATCACTGCCAAACACATTGTTACACTCCTCCTTGTTACCAAGTTTCTCAGAAGCAAGGTTGAGCTGTGCACAGCCACTGTGAACAATTATGTGAGCCAAAGTAAAGAGTGTTTAGAGACACCTGATCATAAAAGGAGTCACAATGGTGCTAAAGACCTTTCCTGATGAGAGGCTGAATGGTCAGGGCTGTCTGAAGGGTGTAGTTACAGATTGGGAAAGACTGTTTCCGGGTTTGACTTTAGAGGATTTGTGTAACTGTCCCAAAGAAATAACCTCTGCCTGCAGATCAGGATTCCCTGAATCTCCAGAACAGACGGGAGAAATGGAGTTCTGAGAGCAATTTTAACATCTGCAATCTTAGTGAGCTTTCACTACTCCCACAGTTCAGGAAATTGCAAACACACTGTGTAAGAGGATTCATTAGCTGCAGTTTGCTGAATAAAAAAAACACCAAGGTCATGCGGCTAAAACCTTAAGTAATAGGTTCTGTCTTCTCAAGGCTCAGGGGACATAACCAATTCATCTTTGCTCCTCAGCTGGAGCATTTTCCATAGGTATTTTTAGCTTCAAGGAGAATCCCTCTTTATCCAAAATACCTTTACATGACCTGACAGGAAGAAAACCACACTTATATTCATAACTTCCAGTAAGAAATATGCTTTCACTGCAGGTACAGATGTACAATGGGGTAATTCAGATTGTATGTATGATTTGATAGTCATTTTAATGACAGTAAGCATTTATTTTCAGGTTTTGCACTGTCAGAGGATTTCTTAGTGGATTTCCTCAGAAAATAATTCTTTTGGCTACTTCTGTCTTTGCTTCTTAACACAATTACTTCTGTCTTTGCTTCTTAACACTCTCACAATTGAACTTTGAAATGACTGAGTTTCCCACTTTGCTTAAAAGCCAGTTTTAAACCCTACCTTTCCACGCTGGTACAAAGAATTATCTTTACCCTTCCACAGACTTTAAGATGTCTGTTGATTACTATTTTCAGTATATCCACTTCTCTGCAAAGGGCAATTCAGCGATGGACTGGTAGCCCTACAGTAACAACAGCTACAGCTAGAAACCAGCCTCAGTAAGCACCTGACCTGGAGAAGGCAAAAGTCTTGAGCCAAATAACTTGAGTACCTTCACTTCCGTGAATCTTAGCACACAGAGTAAAAACAAATGGGAAAAATTCCCTCCCCTAAACCTAGGCATAGACCAAGACATCAGATAAAGACCCTGTAGACACTGTTTCACATTCAACGGTGCTTAAAGTAATGGACATATACTTAAATTTGTTTAAAAGACAGCCAGGAAGACTTATAAATCTGCTTTGAAGGTAGAAAAGGAACAGTGTGGGTTGTTCCTACTATAACATTGCTTTCCATCTAATTGGGTTTAGCATGGATTGGGCTTTCTGTGTAGGAAAGCAAGGCTTAAGCTTAACCACTCTGAGATAAGCATGTAATGGTAATTACATGCTTAACGGAAAACATAAAAATGAATTGAGCAACACCCAACTTTAACAATATTCTAAATGTAATGCACGTATCCCCCAGATCCATAGTTTACATACTTACTGAACAATGCATGACAGTAAACCCTCATGCAAAATACACATCCAGACCTCTCAAATACTTTACTTCCTTTCACGCCTACAGTACATGTTGTGCACTCAAAACTCTAGGATTCCTTTACTCTTTCCCTCAGAAGTCTGTTACTGACTGAAATTAGAATCATAGAATCATAGAATGATTAGAGTTGGAAGGGACTCCCAGAGGTCATCTAGTCCAACCCCCCTGCAAGAAGCAGGGACACCCTCAACCAGATCAGGTTGCTCAGGGCCTCATCCAACCTGGCCTTGAACTTCTCCAGGGATGGGGCATCCACCACATCTCTGGGCAACCTGTTCCAGTGCTCCACCACTCTTACAGTAAAGAGCTTTTTTCTAATATCCAATCTAAATCTCTCTCCCGCTATTTTGAAACCATTACCCCTTGTCCTGTCACAACAGGCCCTACTGAACAGCCTCTCCCCATCTTTCTTGTAGGCCCCCTTGAGGTACTGGAAGACCGCTATAAGGTCTCCCCGGAGCCTCCTCTTCTCCAGGCTGAACAGCCCCAACTCTCTCAGCCTGTCCTTGTAGGAAAGGTGCTCCAGCCCCTTTATCATCTCTGTGGCCCTCCTCTGGACCCTCTCCAACTGGTCCATGTCCTTCTTATGTTAGGGGTTCCAGAACTGGACACAGTACTCCAGGTGAGGTCTCACGAGGGCAGAGTAGAGGGGGAGAATC